>PVKS010000866.1:0-77500 GCA_004027875.1 Aplodontia rufa | reverse complement strand
GCAGGAAGTTCAAATTAGATCCTTATCTTTCATCTTGCACAAAAATCAAATAAAAATGGATCAAGGAACTAGGAATTAAACCAGCTACCATACAACTGCTAGAAGAAAAGTTAGGACCAACATTCCAGCATTTGGGAGTAGGCAAAGACTTTCTTAATAAGACTCCCAAAGTGAAAAAATTAAAATCAAAAATCAATGAGTGGGATGCTGTTAAACTAAAAAGCTTCTACACAGCTAAGGAATTGGTCAGAATTGTCAAGAGACAACCTACGAAATGGGTGATAATCATGGCTTGTGATTCCTCCAATAGGGAACTAATATCCAAAACTTACAAAGAAATCAAAAAACTTAATACCAAAACCACAAACAATCCAATCAATAAATGGGCCAGAGTGCTAAACAGAAACTTCTCAACAGGAAATTGAGGAAGCCAATGAATACATGAGAAACTGCTCTAAATCACTAGTAATCAGAGAAACGCAAATCAAAACTACATTAAGATTTCACCTCACTCCAGTCAGACTGGCAAAGATGAAGAATATAAACAATAACAGATGCTGGAGGGGTTGCAGGGAGACAGGAACACTTGTATACTGTTGATGGACTGCAGACTGGTACAGGCATTTGCAGGAAGTTCAAATTAGATCTCTACACTGTAAATCCATCACATGATCCAGCTATCCCTCTTCTGGGCATTTTCCCAGAGGAGTTAGAATCAGCACATTAAAAGACACAACAAAATCTATGTTTATATTAGCTTAACTTACAACAGCTAAATTATGGAACCAACCCAGATGCCCCTCTCTGGATGAATGGATCCAAAGACTGTGGTATATATTTATACAATGGAATTCTACTCTGCAATTAGATACAATGATATTGTGGCCTTTGAAGGTAACTGGATGGCACTGGAAGAAATAGTGCTGAGCGAGGTTAGCCAAACCCTGAGAGTCAAGGGTTGAATATTTTCACTCATTTGTGGAGGTTGGAACTAAACCAGTCGTGGGTGAAAGGTAGTCATTCTCATGTATTAGACCCAGCAAAGGCATAGCTACACATAATCTAGGGCAACCATAGTTATGTAGGTGGGAAAGGGGATACGTGGTGGGAGGGAGAATAGGACGGGTTCTAGGGAGACAATCAACAGTGTAGCATACTCTTTACCCTCCTGAGAATCCAAATAATACTTACGCAATGATTTAACTGGAAAATTTACAGTTTTTAGGCATTTATATCACTTGTAAGGGTAAAATATAGAAGAATTAAGAGACTGGGGTGTGGGCGATGGGATAATTCTGGTTTAAGAACATATGCATATCATATTGTTACTTTATATGCGTTTATGATTGTACAATAATTCCTTAATAAAAACAATTTAAAAAGAAAAATATCTGCAACAATTAAATAGAAATATGTATTTTTGTTTTGGTTTTGCTAGGGATTGAACCCAGAGTCACATGCATGGTAGACAAGCATTCAATCCTGAGATACCCTTATTCATATATGTTATATTTATTAGTGACAAGATAACCAGTATGATTATTAATATTGTGGTTTATTGCTAATTTCATTAAAAAGTGAATTTTTCCATTTCAGTTTCAAATTATAAAGGATACAGCATTTTATTCTTGTGTAAGTTATTGGGCCCCAAGTTAAGTACATCTTTTCTAGAGTAAGAATTATAGTGCTAGTCTGAGCAGACTGCTGAAATGGTCACTAAGTGGAAGAATAAACCTTTGACCCGGCAGGAAGCACACTATTTTGGCCCCTTAGTACCTAGAAGACAACATTCCTAATGCAGGGGTAGAAATTCAGACGTGGACTTTATAGTAAAATATATTGCTTTGGGTAGTAGAGTGTCAGTGTAATATCTTGAGCTGGAATAATAACTTTATAAATGTATTTGAAACAGCATCAGAAAACTCATGTGGTAAACACTGTATGTTTGCCTTGTTCTCTGCTGGATTCTTTCAAGTTTCTAGAATTGCCCCCTTTTTCTAGCATAAATTTCTTCTTTTACTTCTATATACTTCTTTCCCTGATTAACTTGTGCAAAGCTATGTTAAGACCTGTACTTTATTGTTCAAGGGTTCAGTTTAAACCATCTTTCTACTTCCATCGTCTAATGGGGCAGGGATAGCTAGAGATGAAACAAGGGACCTGTTTACTTACATCTAAGGATATCTCTATTGTTTTCTAGCAAAGGGCACTTCCCTTAGGGTCATAGGAATGAGGGGCTGGTTTTTGTTTGTTTGGTTTTTGTTTTTAATTTTTTTCTTTCTTTTTGTTTGCTTGTTTGTGGTACTTGAAATTGAACCCATGGGTGCCCTACCTCCAAATTACATCCCCAGGCTCCCTCTTTTATTTTTTATGTTGAGACAGGGTCTAAGTTGCACTCTTGCCCACAGTGCAGTTGGACCAGAGCAGTGGAGTAGGTTGCCCACAGGCTAGAGTAGAGTAAGTGCCCAGAGACCACATGGAAAACACATTATTTATTGGGAAAAACTTAGATCAGTGACTGCTCCCAAGAAGAATTCAGTGGCAGTAGGCTGACAGCACTTCTATCCTCATGGTGCTTTACCAAGCTACACCTCCTCTCCCTCATGGTGTTTTGTCCAGTGGTGGCTGACTGGATAAGTGACAAATATCCTTTCCATAGTACCCTCGGTTCTGCTTCATTCCCCATCAGGTTTTATATGTTAGGCTGCAGAAGCAGTGACATCATCAGAATTAGCTTGCTTACTTTGCTTTGTGACCAACATCCCAAGGAGCAACTGTCCTGGTTTACATGCAAGAAAGTAGCTTTATATAATTAACATTAACTTGCCCTAGTTCCCAGTGTGAATAGGAGAAAGCCAGTGTCCTCCAAGATAGTATGTATCTGGACTTGCTCTATTGTTCCCCTAACTTAGCTCAGCTTTCAGAAACAGAAAGGAGACATTCAAGGACTTGATGCTTTGTTCTCCCTCTTTGCTTTGGGGATGGTATAGTTGCCCAGGCTGGCCTCCATGTTGGGTTCCTCCTACCTCAGCCACCCAAGTAGTTGGGATTACAGGCATGCCCCACTGCACCTGGCCACAGGAATGAATTTTTAACCTCAGGACAAAAGGAGCACCGAACCATATCCCCAGTCCTTTTTTTCAATACTTTTTATCTTGAGACAGGGTCTCACTAATTTACTCAGGGCCTCACTAAGTTGCTGAGGCTGGTTTTGAACTTGCGGTCCTCCTGCCTCAGCCTCCAGAGTTGCAGGGATTACAGGCATGCACCTGTGCCCAGCAAAATTTCCTGTTTTTAAGTGGGAGTGTGCATTTTCTTATTGAGTTTTAGGAGTTCTTTGAATATTTTTAGATATAATTTCTTTATTAGATATGTATTTTGCAAATATTTTCTCACAGTCTGTGGCCATCTTTTCATTTTCTTAACAGTGTCTTTCACAGAGCAGAATTTAAAAAATTTAGTGAAGTCCATCTTACCATTTTACCCAGGGTCACCTAAATTTTTATTCTGTGAAATCTGGAAGTTTTACATTTCACATCTAGATCCATAGTCTACATTGAATTAGTTTTTGTGAAAGGTATAGAGATAAGGTCAGTGTCTAGGTTCATTTTTATTTATTTTTGCATGCAGATATCTACTCATTTATTTATTTATATTTTAATTTAATTTTATTTTTAGACACAGGTTCTTACTATGTTGCTCAGGCTGGCTCCAGACCCCTGCCTGAGCATCTGGAGTAGCTGAGACTGCAGGCGTGTGCCACCACTCCCAGCTTGCTTATTTATTCTTTCATTTATTTTGCAGTACTGGGAGTTGAATTCATGGTGTTGTTCGTGCTAGGCAAGTGCCTTACCCTTGAGTTATATCCCCAGCTCTTGTTCTTTTTAAGAGAGAGAAAAACTCAGTCTTATTTATTTATTTATTTATTTATTTTTTATCCGGCCTTTGTTTTTCTGACACTTTGTTTTGTATGTGGTACTTGGGTTCAATCTCGGGACCTTACACATGCCAGGCAAGTCAGGCAAGTGCTCCAGCCCCTTGTTTGTTCATTTATTTATTTTTTTACTCATTCATTCATAGAAAGAATCAATTTTATTTAGTTTTTTGTTTTTTAAGAAAGAGGGACAGTGAGGGAGAGAGAAAGAATCAATTTTATTTTGTCTTTCATGTGGCCCTCATTGCTCGGACACTTCATTGTGTACGTGATGCTGGGGTTTGAACTTGTGAATTTGCTCATGCCAGGCAAGCACTGTAACTGCTGAGCCCCTCCTCCAGCCCCCAATTTTATTTAGTTTTTCATGTGGCTTTTGTTACTCCAACACTTGTATATGTAGTGCTAGGGTTTGAATCCTGTCCACATGCATGCCAGGCAAGCACTGAAACCTCAGAACCACTCTGCTCTAGCCCCATTTATTTTTAATACACTTTTTCAGATGAGATTTTTTTTTTCAGATGAGATTTTAAAGTCGCTAAATAATATATTTCTTCCTTCATGTTTCTAGCCCTCATGGATGCCAAGGTTTTGGTGATAGTCCCATGTGAGGTTCTTCCCTACAGTCATTAGATGATATTATATGAACTGTTTCCAGTTTCACATATCTTTTTGTACCTGTATCCAATAGAGACAAACCTGACATAATAGATTAAATATATGGGTTTGTGTAGCATGAAATAATGTCTGTTGTGGTACTTCTTTGAAAGTGTGTGCTTATAATTGTCAGTTCCTAGGATTCTTTTAACCCTTCTAACTTCTATCTTACAAGATACTATATTCGTAGAAGACTAGTTAAAGGAATATAATTCAATAGGAGTACACGTTTTTCTAACTCCCCTTGAAATGCATCTACTGTTTTGAATACAATAGTTAATTGTGATCTGTCATTTTACTATCCCAGATTTTAAAGTTTGGAGTCATTATTGTATATTTTTTATTCCAAATCATGGATTTAGAAAATGTTAAATCATGTTAACTGGACTTACTACCAGACAGAATTCTGTGGTATTATTCTTATCCATAATTGTACCTTTTTGGTCAGCCGTACCTCCTTCTTCCCACAATTGTTGTCCAGTGGCAAAAACTTAAGCTTTTTGAGAAGTTTGTTTTTGAGGGAAAAACAAAAAAAGGAGAAATAGTTAATAAATATTCTGATCAAACTTCTAAAGATCTTTTTTACTCTAATACTTGATTCTTAGGACTTTCCTTGTTCAGAGTTGGGGATTGAACCCAGGACCTTGTGTATCCCCTAGACAAGTGCTCTGACACTGAGCTATACCTCACCCCCTTATTTTTTCTTTTATTGGGTCAGTTTTGCTTTCCTTGGGTAAATAAACATGAATAGATTGTGATGACCCACTATATTACAGGTTTCATTATGTTACATATTTGCAGTTTTATTTTTATCCTTGTGTTTATGAATAAGATTATTTTCTTATTTTAGTGCTCTCTTTATAAATCAGTGCCATGTAAAATGAGTTGGGGATGATAATTTACACTGAATAAATTAATACGAGTAAATAATTTTCTCTGCTGTGTTCATTTGAATTCTTTCTCTGGTATTTTGAATTTGTAGGAATATATATTTTCTCGTTTTTTAATGAATGCACAAAAAGAATATATAATAAACTACATTTAGAAAGTTTAAAAGTATTATTTCAGTGGATGTTAACTAAGGATTTTTGGTATTAAAGGGTCATGTTAGAATTTAGTTGGCAGCTTCTTTTTCATTGTCTTGTAGAATAAGTGGGCATATGAATTGATGACATTCTAAATTTTACAAAATATAGTATTTCTAAGTGTAGCACCCAGAGGAATAATGGTGGCATATCTTCCTAGGTTCAACTAAATGTTCTTGCATTCAGACTTATAAAACTAGCCTAGGTTTCTCTTAATACCACTTTATTCAGGATAAAGGACATAAACCACAACTTGAAATGCAGCAAGAGTCCATACAGAAGGACTATTCTGACAGTTCAGGTTTAAAGAGATGATATTCATTTGGGGTGAGCACAGCGCTCCCTAATTCCCTTGGGAGAAGAGGTATCTATTTATGTATCCCTTTT
Source organism: Aplodontia rufa (assembly GCA_004027875.1). Classification (NCBI taxonomy): domain Eukaryota; kingdom Metazoa; phylum Chordata; class Mammalia; order Rodentia; family Aplodontiidae; genus Aplodontia; species Aplodontia rufa. Next base: position 71,440 of record PVKS010000866.1, on the reverse strand, counting down.
CTCGTGCACGCGCGCGCTCTCTCTCTCTCTCTCTCTCTCTTTTTTTCTTGGTAACAGGGATTGTACCCTGGGCTGCTTAACCACTGTGCCACATCCCCAGCCTGTTTTTTATTTTGAGACAGGGTCTTGCTAAATTGCTTAGGGCCTCACTAAGTTGCGGGGTTTGTCAGCCTCCTGAGACCCTGGGAAGTACAGGCATGTGCCACTGCACCCCGTGAGAAGATATCTTGCAAGAACTCTATAAGCATAGTTTCCCAGGGTCTTTTGCAAGGGAGGGAATCAGGAGGGACTTTTTTTTTTTTTTTTTTTTGAGAGAAAGGGACAGTGAGAGAGAAAAGAGAAAGAGAGAAGCAATTTTTATTTAGATTTAGTTTTTCATGTGACTTTCGTTGCTTCAAGACTTCATTGTGTATGTGGTGCTGGGGTTTGAACCCACAAACTCGCTCATGCCAGGCAAGCACCTTATCTCCTGAGCCACTGCTTTAGCCCCAGGATGGACATTCTTAATTAAAATCCAGTACTGTCAAGAAAGCTTAAAAATATGGCTTCCTACCAGATAATTATCATGTTTCTCATCCAGACCCAATCTACCAGTTGGGTAATTCTTTCATGAACATTGTTGCCAAGTAACGGAGTTGGCATGCTCTCTTAATTAAGTTAACAGGGGTTAACTGAAAGTCAGATTTCTCATACATACTGAAAAATAGTTTTGTTAACCTTTTGTCTTCCATTGTTGTGCTAACTTTTCATTTATGGCTGTGTTCATGTTTAGCATCTTCTTTAAGCAGATTTTTCTTAATGCAAGACTACAAAAAGAATTTCTGCATTTTCTTCTAAAACTGTTTCATTTTTTACATTACATAGTTTTTTTTTTTTCTTACCAGGAATTGAATCTGGGAGCACTTAACCACTAGCCATATCCTCAGCCTCTTTTTATTTTTTATTTTGAGACAGGGCCTTGCTAAATTGCTTGAGGCTGGGTTTGAGCTTGCAATCTTCCTGCCTCAGCTTCCTGAGCCACTGGGATTACAGGTGTGCGCCACCATGATGCTTGGCTGCATTACATAGATCTTTGAGCTATCATTTTTTATATGGTAAGAGATAGAAACCAGTTTTTAAAAAATAAGTATTTAGTTGTTCCCAGTCATTTATTGAATAATAGGTTAGTTTTCCTATTGGTTAGAAATGTCACTATTGTCATAGAGCAGTTATTAGGAGACAGTTCTTTAACTTAACAAATAGTTGGGTATATTTATCATATGTACATTTAAAGTACCAAAAATATTTGAAATCTGTAGATTTGACTTTGTTCTATATGCTGAGAATTTATAAGGTCAATTTTTTCCTCAAAATATTTATAATCTGAAAAGGAATATAATTACTTTCTTCACTAATAGACATTTGCCTTATTGAAGGCTGTATATTTAAGTTGCCTTAGGTTGAAAATGGACCATTTGGGATGGTAGAAAGTGGAAAATTAGAGGTTTGAGTAACAATTTTAGTTTGAGACCTGCCACTTCACTTTCTGCCACTTTGTATGAATCAGGCTCTTTTTTTTTCCTTCTGTTAAAATGCATGAATGATAATCCCTACCCTGCCGATTTATAAATATTGTTGAGGAAGATGGGATGATGGATGTATAAGCACTTTTTATTGGTCAAGCACTTCAAATATAAGCAATTATTGCATCTTAACCTTTCCTCCCTTTTTCTTGTAGGTAGTGTTGGTGCTTCTTTTCAGTGCCAGTCCATCCATCACGACCACATTTGTCATGATGACAGTGACAAGGTGAGGTCCGTGTTGATGTCTACCATGATGAAAATGCATGCCACCTTCGTATTACTGGGTTCATTCAGTTGCATAACTCTGGACCTAGTGCCTAAACAATGACTTGGTGGGCACAGTGTTGAGATGCAGAGATTCTCTTGCTGGTTTGTATGTCAGATTATTAGACTCTCCAAAAAAACTGAGGATAATTCAGGTGGGCTGGACTCACTTAAAACTACATTTTCCTGTTTTTTTTTTTTTTCCCAAGAGAGGAGGACAGTGAGAGAGAGAGAGAGAGAGAGAGAACCAATCTTATTTGGTTTTTCATGTGACTTTCATTGTTCCAGCACTTCATTGTGTACATGGTGGTGGGGTTCAAACCCACATCCTCACTCATGCCAGGCAAGCGCCATATTCACCACTCCAGACCCTCATGTTTGTTTTTAATTGGAAATATCTTAGAAATTCCAGTTTGGTCCAATTTTGGAGTTGACTAATTATATTAAATTATGTTTTCTTATACTTTTTTTGTCTTTGTTTCCAAAACCCAAATTAAATATTGGATTTTGAGAATGGAACCTGTGTAATTTATGGGGTTGGAGGGGGCAACTGCATTAGGCTTTTTTTAAAAAACTTATATCCAGACTATTGGTGGCTTTGTTTTATTGTGCTGTTTTTTTGTTTCTGTTCTTTTTATCTCAAAAGAAACCTAGTCTTGGGGGCTTTCTGATACTTATCAGCAACCCTGATGGTCTACTCCTTTCAGTAGATGTTTCTGTGGACTACATGTTTGGAACATTTTTTACCATTCTAAAAGGGTGTAAATTTAGTCTTTTCCAATGTCAGTTTCCAGAAGCTTTGCACCCACATCCTTGTTTTCTGGGCAGGAATGTATTAGTCCTTTGGTAGTTTCCAGTGTAGACCAATCCAAACAATCTTTTTCTCCACTCTTTTGACCAAGATCCTCCTCCTTTCCTTTACCCTGTTGGAGCCAGATGAAGAAGTTGGTCCATCATTGGAATTTTCCAAATGACTTTGTTTTGTGTGTTGGTCTCACTGTCTTTGTGAGCTTTGCTCAGACTGATTTCAGTCTGTTTACAGAGGGAGTAGTATTCTCATAGCATTCCAGAGACTCTCTTGTTAGAATAATCCAGAGGCATGGGTTTCACTTTTAATTTCTTTCAGAGGCAGCGTACTGAAAGAGATTTCCAATTATATAGTAGGCTCCATAAAATGTAGTGTATACTAGAGTTTAGAAATGAGCATTTAAAATTAAATAGCCAGGTACTGTGGTGCATGACTGTAATCCCTGCAGCTCAGGAGACAAAGGCAGTAGGATTGTGAGTTTGAGGCCAGCCTCAGCAATTTAGTGAAACCCTTAGCAACTCAGTGAAACTCTGTCTCAGAAAATTAAAAAAGGGCTGGGAATATAGCCTAGTAGTAAAGTTTCCCTGGGTTCAATCCCCAATACAAAAAAAACCAAAAAAACAAAAAGAAAAGAAAAAGAAAAAATTAAGAATGATAATAGAGGGGAGAAGGCAAAATCACTTTATGTCAATAATATTACAGATGATTATGTTTTATAATTGTGAAGATGTTTTTAGGTTAATATGCTTTTTCTTATGCATCTGTTTATTTATGGAGTAGATGCCAAACTGAACTCTGGGCTGTCTCCAGATTTTGGAGTCTAGTAATGAGATTGATTGATTGATTTCTCTTTCTTTCTTTTTTTTTTTCTGGCACTAGGAATTGAACCCAAGGGCATGCTTACCAGTGAGATATATCCTCAGCCCCCTGCCCCCTTTTTAAAATTTTTGATAAAGGGTTTTACTCAATTGCCTTGAACTGTAATCCTCCTGCCTCTCAGCCTCCTGAGTCATTGGGATTACAGGCATACTCCACCCTGTCCACCAGGTGATGAGACTTCTTTTCCTCTGCCAGGTTCTCAATTCCCTCAAAATTTTCTTCTCCTAATTTCTTAATCTTTATATTGCTGATTTTGTGCTAGTAGGAGATGAGATTTTATTTTTCCAGAAATACATGGGGGAGGGAAAAGAGAAGTTTAAGAGATGTTGTTACTTAATCAACAGACCAAAGAACCATCAGAGACTGCTCTCTTCTTTCCTGCTTGCTGTATGTATACTATGGATATTTTCCAGAGCAAAATGAAGAAAGTGGATAAAGGTCTCCTGAATACACATTTATAATTTATTTTTCATCTTTGCACAGAATATTTTATGACCAGAATATGTATATTTACAAAAAACAAATATTCAGAGAACACAAATATGCCAACACACTTGACTTTTAATCCTCTAAAATGGATAACTTAGGTCTTATAGATCTGAAACCATGCTGACACTCAGTAAGGAAATATGCTTTAATCATAAAGTTGTTGTATTGGTAAAGTGACCTCAGAAAGCAACATGGGAAGGTTATATTCTTTGAGGTTAGAGACCTAAGTTTTATCCTAGCCCTAACTACCTACTAAACTGTATGACTGTAGGCAAATTCTTTTAAGTCACATTTAGTATAGGATCTTGTCCATCAATGGTGCTTAATAAATGTAGTTGTTATTAATGCTTAAATTTTATATTCAAAACACTAAAATTAGCCATTTTATTAAAAAATAAACTATTTGATGGTTCAGTCCACAGAATTTTTAGGTTTACATATCATATGTTAGCTATCCAGGTATCTTCAGTTTTTCATCTTACATATTTTGAAGAAGTTACATTTCAGTTTCTGCCTTTTAGGTTATGTCACTCTTATTTAAAAGCAGTTACTAGTCTAACATACTAGTAAACAAAGTCTGGAGTCAAATGTGACGTCAAATGGAAGATGTGTGGCCATTTAGCAGAAGCCATAGGTCTTTTTTGGTGTTGATAATTTGTGTGTACGTGTGGTGGAGGCAGGAGGAGGGGAAGGTGCAAGTATTAGGTGATGTTCAGCCTGAACCGGGATAGTGGATTTGTGGCTTACGGGCCTCTGTTTCTCCCTCTCAATCCCGCTGGATATAACATTTATTGATAACTACATTTTTTCCTACTAATTGACATAGCCTCAGAACCCTCTGTGTAACGTGGTTCCAAGGTAGTCACGACCAATAGGTTCGTATGTGAAAAAAACCTACTTGTTAACTTTGGATTCAATGGTCTAATTCCATGTCTACCATTCTATAATTCTAAATTGAGGGGATAATGAGCTTCTGATAGTAATTAGACTATGGGGCCTGTAATACCCAAAAAAAGTACTTGAAAAGGAACAAGTTAAATACACAGAAAATTGTTTAACAGAAAGTTTCTTAGGGACATGTGTATGAGTCCATTGATTATATCTTGGTAAAGAAAGTTCTACTAGCTTAAGATAGGAAGTAGATTTTTAAAAACTACACATCTTTAGTTATTTAAAAAGGAAGTAGGGCAGATCCAAAGAATTCTTTTATTCTTATTTTTAGACAAATAGTTGAAGTATTTAAAAAATTAAAGTTCAGGGGCTGGAATGGTGACTCAGCTTATGTTGCTTGCCTGGCATGCGCAAGAACGCAGGTTTGAACTCCAGCACCACATATATAAGAAAGTGTCGGAGCAACGAAAGCCACATGATAACTAAATAAAATTGCTTCTCTCTCTCTCTCTCTTAAAAAAATATTAAAGTTCACTACAGGTTGATATCGCTTATCTGAAATGATTAGAACCAGAAGTGTTTTAGATTCCAGAGTTTTTCAGATTTTAGAATGCTGGCATAGACGTACTCAGTGAATATTTGAGCACTTCAAATTTTGGAATTTTAGATTAGGGATGCTCAACCTGTAGAATAAAAATAATGTGCATAGGGGCTGGAGATGTGGCTCAGCAGTTGGATTGCTTGCTCAGTGGTTGGAGTACTTGCCTGGCATGTGCAGGGATCCGGGTTTGAGCCCCAGCACCACATGTACAACTGAGTGTTGGAGAAACAGAGACCTGATAGAAATGTAAAATAAAATTGGTTCTCTCTCTTTCTCCTCCCCATAAATAAATTTTAAAATATGCATAATTCTCTACCCCTACCCCTGGTTCTGGCCTAGGGGAACTTTACCATTAAGCTATATCCCCACCCATTTTTAATTTTTAGACAGGTTGCCCTTACTTGCTGAGGCTGCGTTACTTCTGCCTCAGCCTCCCAGATCACTGGAATTATGTAGGTGTGTGCCATTGTACCCAGGTAATATATATAATTTTAAATCTAAAGAAGAAAAATGAGGCACTTTACTCTTGATTAATGAAAAATTCAATAAGAGGTTTAAAAGCCTTTATAAAATGAGTAAGGATAAATAAAATAACATGATAAATTTAATCCTTTATAAAAGAGGTGAATGTCTCAAATTTGTCTATTAAATGATAAATTGGGTTAAAAAGCAGAATTTCAGCTATATGTTTCATATGAGATATACCTGAAATGAAATGATAGAAAAGTGAAAAGATGAAGATAATATCAACCATTACACAATCAAGAAAAAAGAAGTGACAATTTTAATAGAATTCAAAGCATAAATTATTAATCTGGATGAGAGTCAGAAGGCATAATGAATATAGAATAATCATGAATTAACACATCTTTGATATATGATATATATTTTTGAGGTTTTCCCCCATGGTTTCTGGCTCATACACTCCCCAAAGCTGTAAGTCAAGTGTGATGGCATGTACATATAATCCCAGCTACTTGGGGCTGAGGCAGGAAGATCACAAGTTCAAGGCCTGCCTGCATCAGCAACTTAGTGAGGCCTTGTCTCAAAATAAAAATAAAAAAGGACTGGGAAAGTAGCTCAGTGATAGAGCATACCTGGGTTTAATAAAAGAACAAAAAAAAAAAAACCCCACCTCCTACATCATCCTACAAAGCAGGTCATAGAAGCTAATTTTGCTCCTGCTTTGGAGCTGGCCGTAAAGAAATTCTTTGACCCTACCTTGACTGATAGTAGATGGTAAGATCCCCATTTCAGAGGGGTTCTACCCTGTACCCAGAAGAAAGGAATGCTAAAGCATCTGGAGAGACAGGCTTGCTGGGTTTCCTCACTTAGTCTGGTATCATTAGATCATACACTTTTTGTCTAGTCACATTAAAACATGGTTGTCAGGAATTGGGGAAATAGCTCACCAAAAGAGTGCTTACCTAGCATGCTCCAGGCCCTGGGCTCCTTCCTCAGCACTGCAGAAAAAGCGCAAGGGAGAGGAAGAGAAAGACATGGTTGTCCATGCTATATGTCCATGCTTTAATCAGACCTGGGCCACAAAAAACTAAAAAGAGCTTCTTGGTAGATGAACAAATGGATGTTCCAGCATTGGAGAAAGCACGACAGCTTTCTGCCCCTTCCTTCATACCTCACCCTGTGCGCTTTTCATCTCTATCCTTTGTAATATCATTTATAATAAACAGGTAAACAAAAGTGTTTCCCTGAGTTGTTTGAGTCACTTGAGCAAATTAATCAAATCTGAGGAGCACTTTATGGGAACCTCATTTTGTATCTGGTTGCTCAGAAGCACAGGCCACATACATGGGCTTGTGATTGGGATCTAAGGTGGAAGGGTGACTAATTCGCTCATTTGTGGGATCTGAAGCTATCTCCAGGAAGATGGTGTTAGAACTGAATTAAATTAGAGGACACAGTTGCTGTAGCATTGCTTACTTACTGATGGGGAGAAATCCCCATGTTTTGAAAAATGTTCTGTAGACTGTTGTGTAAGAGCCGAAGAAAAATGGTTCATATCTTTTATGCTCAACACCCCAAATATTTAAGCCCAAAATCATTAGAAATATGTGAATAAATTGGTAGAATCACAACTGTAGAGGAATGGAGCTGCTGTGGAAGAAGGAACACCATGAAAGAGGTTAGTGTTGACAGTAGGTGTATTAGCTTTCTATTGCTCTGTAAAATTACCACAAATATAGCTGCTTACAACACACATTTATTATCTCACAGTTTCTGTGGATCTGGAGTCCAGGCATAACTGAACTGGGTCTGGATCCTCTGCTCAGGGTCACATAAGGCTACAATCAAGGTGTTGGCCAGACTGTAATTCCCATCTGGGGTCTTTACTCTGGAAAAATTTGTTTCCTCCAAGTAGATTTTTGTTCAGGCATTCATGTTTTTGGCAGAATTCATTTCCTCATGAGTATATGACTGACAGGACTAACTTCTTACTGGTCCTAACTTCTACAGGTCCTAGAAGCTGCCCACAGTTCTTCATGTGATCGTCTCAATAAGCAATTTACAATATCACTATTTTTTTAAGAGAGATTCAACTTTATTTTTCATCTGACCTTTGTTTCTCCAACACTTAGTTGTTTATGTGGTGCTGGGGTTTGAACCTAGGTCCTTGTGCATGCCAGGCAAGCACTACAACTGCTGAGCCACTGCTCTAGCTCCACAACATAGCTATTTGCTTCTTCTACACCAGTAGGAGAATCTCTCTAGTCAGCTGAGAATGGAGTCTTTTGTAAGGAATCATAATTGTAGGAAAGACATCCTATCACCTTTGCCATATTCCTCTAGTTAGAAGTAAGTCACAGGTTTCACCTGCACTCAGTGGGAGGGGATTACACAGGGGCATTGACCCATCAGTGACCACCTGAGGGTGTGTCCATCATGGTACTGAAAAAAATTAGAAGAATGTGAGGCCAGGCACAGTGGTGCACTCCTATAAAACCAGTGACTCAGGAAGCTGAAGTAGGAAGATTGCAATTTAGTGAGACCCTTCTCAAAATAAAAAATAAAAAGGACTTTTTATTAACATGAGTCTTCTTAGAAGAAATGGATTCTTGCAGAGTAAAGACTCCAGATGAGAATTTATAAAAAATATAAAGGACTTGGGATGTAGCTCAGTGGTAGAGTCCCCCTAGGTTCACTCCCTAGTATTAAAAAAAAAAAAAAAGACCAAAAGAATTTGAATAGAAAGCTGATTTTTTAGTTCTTATAACATCAGAAAAAATGCTTTAAATATTTTAGTAACAGCTTTGTTGAAATACAGTCAAAATACCATAAAATTCATCTTGTTAGTATATATTTCAGTGGGTTTTAGTATTTTCAAAGAATTGTATAACTATCCCTACATCTGATTTTAGATCATTTTTATTCCCCCCCAAAACCCATACTCAAGAGTGAATCACTTTCCATTATCCTTTTCTCAACTCCTGGCAACCTCTGATCTTCCTGTCTATGTAGGTTTGTCTATTTTACACATTTCATGTGAATGGAATCATAAAATGTGTAATAGCCTGTTGTGTTTGGCTTCCCTCATTAAGCATGATCATTTCAAGGTTCATGCTAGAGCATGAACCAGTACTTCATTCCATTTTATGGGTGAATAATATTTGATTGTATGAATTTCCATATTCACTGCTTGATGGAGGTTTGGGTTGCTTCCATTTTGTGGTTATTATGTATCATGTTGCTAGGAACATTTGCATGTAAGTATGTTTACTTGATCACATGATAGATTTTTGTTTAACCATTTTTTCAGTAGCTGCACCTTTTTTGTAGTCCCACCAGCAATGTATTAGTGTTCCCATTTCTCTATCCTTACCAACATGTTAGATTATAACTATTTTAGTGAGTGTGGAGTGGCAACTCACTGTAGATATATTATTACATTACTATAATGATTAATCATGCTGAGTATATTTTTATATGCTTATTGGCCATTTCTAAATCATATGTGGCAAAATGACCTAATTTTTATATGTGATCTTTGAATATAGATTTCTCTGCATAATTATATGAAAAGTCAGTTAATGACCTCTTTTATTTTTCTGTTCATTGTGCTTAAAAACAAAAACAAAACACAACTAATCCTCCTCATGTACTCATTTATATAGTTACATGTGTCCTTTATGGAAATTGGGGAAATATGTATCACCATCTTTCAGCAGACAGCCTTTTTTTTTTTTTTTTAAATACTATGGATTGAACCCAGGGGTATTTTACGACTAATCTACATCCTCAGCCCTTTTTAATTTTTTTTTTTTTTAATTTTGAGATAGGGTCTTACTAGGTTGCTTAGGGCTTCACCAAATTGCTGAGGCTGACCTTAAACTTGTGATCCTCCTGCCTTGGGCTCCTGAGTCACTGGGATTACAGGTGTGAGCCAGCGTGCCCAGCTCAATAGATAACCATTCTATTGAATATTTGAGTGTTTCCTCTCAATATTTTCTCTGCCTTCACCACATAGTTGAAATCAAACTGTTTTGGTTGTCTATTGCCGTGTATTGAATTGCCCTAAAAGTCATTGGTGCAAAGCAACAGTACTTTTCATATCTTTCATGGTTTCAGGGTTTCCTGTTTTCATCTAGGTGGCTCATGCAGTTGCAGTCAAATGGTGACTAAAAGTTGATTTATCTTAAATACCTCCTAACTCACGTGTCTGTTGTTGTTAGCTGAGATACACTGAGGCTCTCTTGTGTGCAGCCTAGGAAAGGTTCCTCAAAACATGGCAGCTTGATTTCAAGAATGAGTGTCCCAAGAAGGTCAGGCCTTTTATGACATAGCTTTGGAAGTCATAAAACATCACTTCCAGTATAGTCACAGGCTGCCTAAATTCAGAGGAGGAAACATCAGTCAAACAACTAGGGAGGAATATCAACTTAATGTTTTAAGAAGAGAATGTAGGATGTGAAAACTTGTTATGGCCATCCTGGAAAATATAATCTGCACACTAAATACATATGAAACTTTAGTTAAAAATGGCTGCATAATATTTCATCATAAGGACACATGGTAATTTAACAAGTCTTTAATTGTGGAGTTGTAGGTCATTTAAAAGAAACTACTGTGCAATTTGTTCATCAGGTATTTACTGCATGTCGGGTACTATTGAGTCACCAGGGTACAGTAGTAGGAAAAAACTGATAAGGAAGGCTCTTGGGGTGTTTTTTGTGGAAGGAGAAGAAAATAAACTGAATATGTAACAATAAATAGATATTCTTAAGTGCTATACAAGTAATTAAGCAGTTAAACTATTCTAGATTAATGTTGGGAAAGGCTTTTAAGAAGATGATGCTTAGGCTAAGATCTGAATAGTAGGAAGGAACAAGTCATGTGAAAATCAGGGTCATGAACACGCATTCCAGGGAGAGGACACAGACAGTGAAAAAACCCAAAGGTTGAAAAGATTGGGGAAACAAAACTAAGGCTGATGGTGTAAAAAATGAGGTTGGAGAGGTAGACAGGAACCAAATCATATGTCTTCGTAAATCAGGGAAAGAAGTTTAGATTATATTCATTCTTTCTTTTTTTTTTTTTTTTTTTCCCTGATTAAAGTAGACTTGACTGGGGCTATGGGCCACTGTATGTTGGCCACTCCCTGTGTAGTACCTTGGTCACCCCAGCTTCCACTTCTTGCGGGCTACCCAAGGCCTCCATTCCCGCAGGCTCCAGCCCCCTTGTGCTGGAGCCACAGGACAATAGTATCAAGTATAGTCATATTAGTGTGAAATGTCAACCTCTTCATCTGGTACATGTGAAACTCTGTGTATTCTTTTTAAACCACAGCTCCTTCCTCCTGCCCATAGCCACTGTCAACTCCATTCCTTCTGTGAATTTGACTACTCTAGTTACCTTATACAAGTTGAAGGATATGCTATTTCTTTTGTGACTGGCTTATTTCACTTGGCATGATATCCTTAAGATTTATCCATATTGTAGCATGAATCCAAATTCTTCCTTTTTAAGGCTGAATAATAGTCCACTGTTTGATACATATCACATTTTGTTTATCCATTCATCTGTAGACAGGTACTTGGGCTGTTTCCACTTTTTTTTTCTTAAACCACTGTGGTACTGGGGATTGAATCTAGGGCTTAGCACATGCTAGGCAGGTATTCTACCACTGAGCTACATCCCCAGCTCTTTTTATTTTTGAGATAGGATCTTTCTAAGTTGCCCAGGCTGGCATTAAACATGCATTCCTCCTGCCTCAGCCTCCTGAGTACCCGGGATTACATGCATGAACCACCACAACCAACTCTTTCCTCCTTTTGACTATTGTGAACAGTGCTGTTGTGAACGTGGGTATACAAATATCTCAAGATCTTGCTGTTGGTTCTTTTGGGTATATACCCAGTAGAAGAATTATGGATAGTTTAATTCCATTTTTGATATTTTAAGGAGCTATCATAATCTTTTCTGTAATAGCTACATCATTTTGCATTTCCACCAACAGTGCATGAAGGTTTCAGTTTCTCCACATTCATTCTATTCATCACTTTTTTCCCCTAGTGATTAATGATGTTGAGCATCTTTCCATTTGCTTGTTGATTGTTGGCCATTTATTATATGCATCTTCTTTGGAGAAGTGTCTGTTCAAGTTTTTTGCCATTTTTTAAATCATTTTTTCCCTGTTCATTTGTAGGAGGTTTTTGTTTTTGTTTTTGTTTTTGAACCAGGGAGTAAACCCTGGGACATTTAAAAACTGAACCACATCTCTAGCCCCTTTTTCATTTTTTATTTTGAGATAAGGGTTTGCCAGGTTGCTTAGGGCATTGCTAAGTTGCTGAGGCTGGCTTTGAATCTGTGATCCTCCTGCCTCAGTCTCCCAAGTTGGTGGGATTACAGGTGTGAGCCACTAACCCCAGCTTTCTACCCCTTATTAGACACAATTTGCATACAATTTACAATTTTATAGATTGGGTTTTCCTTTTGTTGATTGTGTACTTTGATACCCAATTATGTTTAATTTTAATATAATCCAGTTTATCTAAATGTTCTTTAGTTGCCTGTGTTTTTGGTGTCCTTGAAAGATTCTCTTACCAAATCCAGTGATATAAAGTTTTTTGCCCCTGCGTTTTTCCTAAAAGTTGTACAATTTTAGCTCTCAGTTTAGGTTTTTGACCCATTTGGGTTTTTTTTTTAACTTGTTTGTTTTTCTTTGACCAATTTTGAATTAATTTTTTTCTTTTTTTTTTCTTTTTTTTTTTTTTTTTTTTTTCCTTTTTTCTGACAAATTCCCAGATTGAATTAATTTTTGTATATAGTGTGAAGTTAAGGCTCCAACCTTATTCTTTTTGCATGTGAATATCCAGTTTTTCTACCTATAGAAAAGTTGTCTTCATTTAATGGTCATATGATTTCCAACATCCTGTGGAAAACCATATGACCATACATCTGCAGGTTTATTTTTGAGCTGTCTATATTCTGTTCCATTGATGCTTGTCTCTATGCCTATGCCATTACTGTAGCTTTGTAATGAATTTTGGTAGGTTATTTCTTGAGTCAACAGTTGTTGCTTCTCCCTATACCATATGAGAGCACTTATCTCACTTTCTTTTGACAATATTGAATATTATACATATTGTCATTTACTTTGTAAATATGATAATAAATGGTGTCTTCATATTTATTAAACTACTATTATTTTTTTTAAGAGAGGAGGACAGTGAGAGAGAGACAGAAACAGAGACAGAATCAATTTTTATTGAGTTTTTCACATGGCTTTCGTTGCTCTGACATTTAGTTGTGTACATGGGTTGCTGGGGTTTGAACCCGTGTACTCACGCATGCTGGGGCAAGCGCCGTAACCACTGAGCCACAGCTCCAGCCCCAAAACTATTTATTAACATTTATTATAACTACTGAGGTTTTATCGATTTCATATGTTCTGTCATTTTTTTTCTTTTGCATTGAGTCTTTTTACACATATTTTCTCTGCTTTGGGCATATTCCTGTTGTCATCATTTTTTATGGGGACTTTAATCATCTCTCATACTTGCAAAAAATTTTCCATTTGCCTTTTAAATTTTTTTTTTCCAAGAGAAGAGGAGAGTGACAGAAAGAAACAATTTTTATCTTTTTCTTCTGGCCTTTGTGTCTCTGATACTTAGATGTGTATGTGGTGCCGGGGTTTGAACCCAGGTTCTCATGCTTGCCAGGCAACCATTGAGCCACCACTCCAGCCCCTTGCCTTTTAATTTTTAAATAATTTTTTATACTGTTCAAAAGAAGTTTCCATTTAAAGAAATTAAAATGATTTGGAGGAACAAATCTATTGGTATATTCCTTTAAAATTTGCTTTATTACTTTTATGTTTACAAAATCTGTCTCCATTCAGATATTTACTGTATTAAAGTTGTTTTTAAATGTTTTGTCATCCTTTCTGATCTGTCTAGAATTTATTTAGTATACAGTTATTATGCGACCCAATATGTTTCTAAATAGATTCTCACCTTGCTTTATTGTGAAATATCTCACATAATTAGAAATATGATGTAACGATAGATATTTTGAGATTGCTGACATTTTATTGATTTTTAGAATATCATTGCCTGTTTATTTTATTTTCATTTAAAAGACACTTGTAACAAACAACAAGCAGCGGGGCACAATACATAAACTTCCTGTGGGAGCTTCATAATAGAAGTAACAATATGTACATGTGATCTGGTCTACTGAGAGTGTTCTTTTCTTGCATTTTAAACTTTTAAATATTCCTCTCATTCCCATGGAACCCAGGGGCACGCAAACCCTGAGCTACATCCCCAGCCTTTTTTTTTTTTTAAGACAGGGTCTCACTAAGTTGCCGAGGCTGGCTTTGAACTTGTGATTCTCCTATCTCAGCCTCCTGAGCTGCTGGGATTACAGGTGGGCACCACCACTCCTGGCCCATCCTTTATTTTCTTGAAGCATGTAAGTAAGTATGATCCACTTAAGTCCCTTTTTAACTGATTTTTCATGTTATTTTCCTTTAATTCCCAATTATTATTTCCTCTTAACTATAGTTAAAACTGTACAGTTTAACCAATTTTGTCCAGTTTTCCTCCTCAGGTATTTTTGTGGGACTGTTCTGAAACTTACCTGTCTAGCCATTTCTTTGACCCAGGAATTGTTGGCCATCAGCTTTCATAAGCTATTGTTGTTCTCACTAGTGTCCCTTTGGCTCAAGTTTTGACCCAGTTCCTATGTCATTGTATTTAATAACCTATAATAAAAGTCTCAGGGATTTAACAGATAGGCATTATAATGTAGAGAACTTAAAAGCTGGATATAAAATATAGCTGCTGTCCTAGTGGCATATTTGGCTCTAGGACTTCTCTTACCCTAGTGCTTGGTTTGCTACTGTCTGTAGGGTTATTCTTTCCATAGGGAGTTTCATCCCTTTAACAAATACTGCTATTTCCCACTCTCTTCAACTTTATAAACTACTTTCATTTACTCTTGGCTGGAATAAAAATTGGTGCAGCCATTTAGAAAGCAATTTAGAATATATCTAGACAAAAAAAAAATTTTTTAAAGCACATATCCTTTGAACCAGCAATTCCACTGCTAGAAATTCACTTTCATGGATATATTTTCAAATGCATACCAACATATATACATGTATATAATAATAATCATGATAATCTTTGTAATAGCAAAACATTGATAATAGCCTAAATGTAAAACAAGATTTTAAAAATAAGAAATGGCTTATCCCTAACAATGAAATAGCAGGCTTTGTCAAAAATAATAACCTAGATCTATATATATGTGGTTAACTTCTTTCTATGCCTCTATCTGGTGAATTTAGCTGATAACTTTTCACCCTGAATTTGCTTTTACCCCTTCACTACCATAAGAACTTTCCTCCATCATTCCATTTGCCTTGATGCTGTCCCTGCCTCTCACCTGCACTGTGGAAACAGCCATCTAACCACTCTCCCATCCCAAAGCCAGAAAACTGCTGCCTGTTAAAACGGCTCAGTGGACTTGGATTTGGGTGAGCCTTTGCTGCCCCCTTCTGGTCTTTGATGGGCATTATGACTTCTGGGTGAAACTGATAATGCTACTTGCAACAGATCAGTATGCTGTTAGATACTGCTCAGCCAGTACTCCTTTCTCCTCAGAGCAGCTTCATTTTATTAGGTTCTTTTAGCTGGTTTTGGTGGAAGGAAGGAAACTTTTAGAGAGTGAAAAGAGCTAGCATTAGGAAAAGTTTGAAATTTACTTTTTGCCTCCTTTTTCAATCTTTTCTTCACTGCCCACTTTCCTTTATTTTTTGTATGTTGGGAACTTACCTACCAAGAATAATGGAATTCTCACTGCTGTAAAATATTGACATATCATTAAAGAACTATCTACTGAACACATAGCATGCATAATAAACACTGCCAGATTCAGTGAGAGTCCTTGTCTTCAAGGAGTTTACTGACTGTTAGGCAGCAGAGTCATGTAAATACCCAGTTGCAAGACAGAATGATTGATACAGTGTTAGAACACTCAGGAGAGGCCACTAACTCAGGAATAGTGGTTGAGGTTGGAGCTAGGTTTTAGTCCGGATACTTGGTAGTGAATGTGATGGCAGACTGGCCCTGTTCTGACAGCATTAACCAGGAGGGAACTCTCTGCATTAGTAGAGGTCAGGCACTTCTAGCAGAAAGGCCATTCTCTATCCAACATCAACTTTGGCATTTTCCCTCTACATGAGAGATTCTTCAGCATCTAGACAAGTGATTAACTTTATATGCTGTTCTTTAATCATGACTTCCAGTGTCTTAAAATAGAATATGGCCCTCTTTCTGTCTTTGTACATACAATCTCTGTCATTCAGCATTCCCCCAACTTGGGCATAAATGATAGACAAAGCAGAAATGTGATCTGCCTTCAATCTTATAGTTAACAGAAAAACAGAAATTTACTAAATGCTGCAAGGTGTTAATGATAAAAGTGTATAAAGGGACAAGAAAGAGAGCCCATAGTCTCATGGTCAGTATTTTTATAAAATGACCCTTCAGATGATCATTACTTTGATATTCCTTGATGTCTAGAAAAACATAATTGATCACAAAAACAAATTTTATATTTGACAGATATTGACTGGCACTTATGTAAAAATCTGTTTATAATTATTGTTTATGCCATATGCTTGAAAATGATTTATAGCAGCAGTACCCTTCAAATTCACATGATTCAGAGATGGTTTTCCTCAAGCAAATGTGAATTTCAAAATAAGATCTTTCATATAATATGTCCTACAGTTGTAGTTGTTTTCCTTAGAAATAAATCTAACAGGACCACCTAAAGAAATTGAATTTCAAGTACAGCTGACTCACCAATGAATTATCCCAAACATGTGAAAAAGGGATAACATCAATCTTACAGTAATGCATCTAGAGATAGGGGAAGAAAAAAAGAATACTCCCCAATGTCATTTTCTGAGGATAAAATCTTTGTAATAAAACTTGACAAGGGCATTCAAAAATGGAAAATTACTGCTAATCTCACTGAAGAACATAGATGGTAAGATTCTAAGCAAAATATTAGCAAACCAAAACCATCTATATGTTAAAAGCATAATACAATAAGACCAAAATTGATTTGCTAGGAATATAAAATCAGTTTAACATCCAAAAACCAATCTAATTCACACATTAATAGAATCATATCTCATAGTTGCAGAAAAATTTAACAGAATGTCTATTTTTAATAAACTTTTAAAAATTAGAAACAGAACTACCTTAATTTGCTAAAGGGATATGCAAAAAAAAATACTGCAAATTCAAGCATAGATGTTGAAAGTTTTTAAATTTATGCATAGATGTTGAAAGTTTTCCAGTTGAGATTTGGAATAAGAAAAAGATAACTGTTCTCACCATGTCTCTTTAGCAACATACTAGAGGTCCTAACCAGTGCAGTAAGTCAAGAAAATAAAAACTGTGTTGGAAAGAAGTTCAACAGTCATTGTTTTCTGCCAAATAGGATTTAGACAGGATTGTGTAAATAAAATTCAAAAGTTTTTTTTTTAACAGAGAGTGTCTATGGGACAGAGTTAATTTTCTTTTCATTTGGTTTTTACTTTTCCTCCACTCAGTTGGGTGTGGTGCTGGGGATTGATCCTGGGTCTTTGTACATGCCAGGCAAATGCTTTATCACCAATCTACTTCTCCAGATTCATCTCACCTCTCCATAGTTCATCTCAAATAATTTTTATTGTAATTATGTATGTATTTTTATTTATTGTAATTAATGATTGAACTCTATTTAAAAACTAAAATAAACCTAAGACCTAAAATATGCAAGGCCACTACAGAATACTGTGAGGCATTATTTAAAAAATTAAAAATCAGAGTAAATAGAAGGATGCATCTGACTCATAGATAGGAAGATTAAATATTATAAAGATATCAGTACCTCTTCATCTCTAGATTCATTGCAGCCCTAATTAAAGTCTCAGTTCCCGTGTTCTTTTCTTTCCTTTCTTTCTTTTGAATTCTTATTCTAAAATTCCTGTGAAAATTGAAAAGGACATGGCAGTTTTGAGGGAGGAATAAAAGGACAACTTGTTCTAACTCATAAAAAGAGGGTTTATAAAGCAACAATAATTATGATAGTGTAGTATTAGCACAAGCACAAATATAATAGTGGAACAGACTGCTAAGCCCAGAAACAAACTCACACATATGTGGATACTTGGCCTTGTACACACTAGGCAAGCATTATATTGTTGAACTATATCCCCAGCCTGGCACATTTCTTTTCCTTTCCCTGCACACCACCTTCCTTTATTTTTTTTTTTTGACAGAATCAGCTTTTATTGAGTTTTTCACATGGTTTTCATTGCTGTGAGACTTGGTTGTGTACATGGGTGCTGGGGTTTGAACCCGTATACTTGCACATGCCTGGCAAGTGCCATAACCACTGAGCTACCACTCCAGCCCCTTCATTCTGTTTTGACACCAATACCTCATAGCTTTAGTTACTACAGCCCTATAGTATAATTTCAGGTAAAGTATTATGATACCTCCTGTTTCCTTTTTCTTGGTTAGTAATGTTTTAGCTATTCTGGGTTTCTTGTTATTCCAAATGAATTTGAGAATTGGCTTTTTCTACATTCATGAAGAATGTCATTAGTGTCTTGATGGGGATTGTGTTTAGTCTGTACAGGGCTTTCGGCAGAATGGCCATTTTAATTATATTGATTCTGCCTAACCAAAAACATGGAATGTTTTTCCATATTCTCAGGTCTTCTTCGATTACTTTTTCCAATGTTCAATAGTTTTCTTTATAGAGGTCTTTTATTTTGTTAGATTAATGCTCAAGTATTTTATTCTTTTTGAGGTTATTGTGACTGGGATGGATTTCCTGATTTCTTCTTTGGCAGAATTGCTGTTGGAGTATAGGAAAGCTATTGATTTATGGGTGTTGATCTTGTATCCTGCCACATTGCTGAATTCATTTATAAGCTCTAGAAGTCTTCTGATATAGTTTTTTTGTTTTGTTTTGTTTTGTTTTGTTTTGGTGGAGGGAAGTCTTCTAGGTACAGGATCATAACATCTGCAAGTAGAGATAGTTTAACTTCCTCTTCTCCTATTCAGATCCCTTTGATTTCCTTCTCTTGTCTGGTAACTCTGGCTAGGGATTCAAGGACTAAACTGAATAAGATAAGAGTGGTGAGAGTGGATAGCATCCTCTTGTTCCCGAGTTTAGTGGGAATGTGTCAAGTTTTTCTCCATTAAGTATAACGTTGGCTGTGGTTTGTCATAAATGGCCTTGACAAAATTACGGTAAGTTCCTTTGATTCCTATATTCTCAAGAATTTTGAGCATAAATGGATGTTGGATTTTGTCAAAGGCCTTTTCTACATCAATTGAGATGATCATATCAATAGACTGCTAAGCCCAGAAACAAACTCACACATATGTGGATACTTGTTCTTGTACACACTAGGCAAGCATTATATTGTTGAACTATATCCCCAGCATGGAACATTTCTTTTCCTTTCCCTGCAAACCATCTTCCTTTATTTATTTATTTTTTTTACAGTGCTAGGAATCACACCTTGGTCTCACACATGCTAGGCATTTGCTTTATCACTGAGCTATACTCCCAGCCCCAGGAACATTTCTTAAAGAGGATAACAATAATAGACACACCCAAAACAATTTTTCATGTGGGAAAACAATGTTGCATTTGTGTGTTCTGTTTGGAATGATCTAGTGGAAAAATAAAACATGATATAAAGGTGAGATGGAGAATTGCAAAAATCACATCCTTGAGAAGATGAGATTTAGAATTGAAGAACTGGCTGGATTTGTTCACTTGGTGATCAGTTCTAAAATTCCATGCATTTCAGTGTAGTAGCAGATACCTAAATTAAGTTTTGTGATGGCTACTGTTATTCCTGTGTATTATAATGACAGGACATCAGGATAGACAAGTCTCATTAACTACCAGACTTATTTGAAGTCACTTAATATTTTCCTGTTTAGTAAGCAGTGTTTTGCTATTTTTGCTTTAGAAGTGAAAGGACTTAAATGACTCCATGTCTCCAGCAGAACAATTTTTGTAGTCATTCAGTTTTAATTTCTGACAAGAAAACCAGTTGCAGAGGGCAGTCTTAGAATCAGAATTCTCAAAAACCTCTTACCATGACAACTACTTTTCCTACAAATGCTGCAGTATCCCCTAGTCATATGTACCTCTTAACTGGATTTTCATCAATTCACTAGTTGAAACTACCCACATTCTTCTAAGTGTTAAGTAGACATATGTAGCTAGCAAGTAGCTACCTTTAAGGATGGTGCAGATGTAGAACATTTCCATCATTGCAGAAAGTTTTCCTAGGCATTTCTCCAACAGGTCTCTTTCTACCTTTGTGAACAAAGACACCAAATAAAATTTTAGATGAACATCTGTTGAGCAACTTTTTTGGTGTTTTTTTTTTTTAATTACCAGGTACTGAACCCAGGGGGTGGTCTTACCACTGAGCCACATCCCCAGCCATTTTTTTTATTTTGAGACAAGGTGTTGCTCAGTTGTTCAGGGCCTTGCTAAGTTGCTGAGGCTGGCTTTGAACTTGTGAGCATCCTGCCTCACCTTCCCAAGTCGTTGGGATTACAGGCGTGCACCACTACATCCTGCTTGCTCTGCTATAATTTAATCCTTGTCATATTAAGGTATTAAAAGTGACCCACCTTAGGGCTGGAGTGGTGGCTCAGCAGTTACAGTGCATGCACAAGGACAGGATTTTGAACCCTAGCACCACATACAGTGATGTGTCGGAGCAATGAAAGCCACATGAAAAACTAAATAAAATTGATTCTCTCACTGTCACTCTTTCTCTTAAAAAAAAAAGAAAGAAATGTGAAAGAAATGTGACCCATCTTAAAAGCCTGTCTGCTCAATGGGTGGTAGCACTAGAAATCAGTTAAATTGTACAGATTTCAACTGTCCAACTTGGAGTTATGGCAGCATTATTTACATCTTGACAGACTTTGCAGGTTAGCTCTCAGAGCTCAGTTAAGGTCTTAACCATTTGAAAGGTTCTCAAGGAGTTTGCCTCACAAAGGGTTGGCTGAATGGCCCAGGGATTCACTTAAGTTTATGGTGAGGAACGCAAGAGAACTTTTTTCTTTTTGCTGCGATTAGCACTTGTGGAATCTACCTTATATAATTGGACAGCTGTCAAATGGTAATTTCCCTTCTGCTTCTCAGTTTTCTTCTCCCTTTCCCCATCATAAAGCCCATATCCAACCAAGCATGAAGGAAACCTGTTTGAGGTTGGTCTGCCTTTCTTTTAGCTAAGATTCAGATAGAACTGTAATGCAATGCAAATCCACAACTGAGTGGGAATTGTTGAGGGATCCAGAGATTAGAAACGGATTAAATTGGTTACACCTAAAGGTATGATTGAAAAAAAAGTTTGGTTATCATCTCCAAGCTGGCTGCTTTGGAAAGACTGGCAGAGGACTTTTGGGGAAGAGGCAACTAGATAATTGGGCTACATTAATGAGGGTGTAGGGCTCCTGTGAGGGCGATATGTTCATAGGGGCCTGTTATCTCAGCTTTCCTTTGCCCTAGAAGTAGTATTGCCAAAACTTTGATTCAGTTGTTGCTAAGTATCTATCTGATGTTTTGTTCAGACACAAGTCTTGGGCCTTGAGGTTACAGTCACAGTAGACCTGATGCTCTAGTATGTGGGAGACAAATGTACACAATTACCCTAAGGTGTTATTCATAAATAGAATGTACAAGGTTTAGAGGGTCCTCAAACATCATTTTACTTTGGTTCCTTCATTTCTTAACTATGCTGTCCACCACTGCCTGCCCTAACTGCAATACCATTTAACAATTTTATCTTTGTATTATGCTTTTATGGAAAGTCTTCCTGTCTTCTATCTTGAATATGATCTGGAGCCAAGCTAGCTTCAATCTTCATCCTTATTGCACACCCTTCAGCGAGATTCGAATAGAGTCCCACAAGTTGGGGGACTCGAACCTGCTTGCTGCATCGTGAGACACTTCTGTCTACATCAATAAAATATCCATTCTCTCGGGCCCCACGAATACATACGGTGAGAATACAGTTTGGTTGCGGAGTTTTGGAGTGGTAGGTACCAGCAGTAACAACGTAGGGAGAAGTAAACGAATTGTGAAACAGTCCAACAGCAGCTGGCAAAGCTGCAGCCTGGCGGACGGGCCGGGGCGGGGCTGCGTAGTAGAGCTGCGCGACAGGCTCTGTTGCCGGAACTGGTTCCAAGCGCGCCGGGACGCGCTCAGCCCCGCCCCCACCCACCGGGGTGGAAACAAAGGGGGCTCGGCGCGCCCAGCCAAGCCCTGGGGGAAAGGGGCGGAGCGCTCTGGCAGTCTCACGCGCTGGGCTTGCTAGGTTTGTGCGGGAGATGGGGCGGAGCGGGGGTGGGGGAAACCAGAACACAGAAATGGGAGGCCGCGTCGTCCAGCCTCTTGCGGCCTAGCAGCGTGCGCGCGCCGCGGAAAACAGTGCGCCGGCGCGCGGCGACGGACGCCCGGTCCGCGAGCGCCGCGGCTGGGTGCGGCGGGGCGGGGCGCCCCTCGTGCAACGGTGCGGGGCCGAGGCGAAGCCCGGGCGGTTGGGGCGCGGGGCGGAAAGGATGGGGCTTCCAAGGCGTTAGCCGGCTCTCAGCTCTTGGCTGTAGCCATCGTTTCCTGGCGAGGCCCGTGTGATGGTGCCCGGAGGAAGGAAGCGCCGTGACAGCGCCTCAGTCGGAGCCCGGGTTCCGGGGGTGAGGAGGCCCGGGGACGGCGGAACTGGCGAGCTGGCCGCTGGCTGGGCGAGCGGTCACAATAGGAGGCGGCGGCCCAGCGAGGAGCCGCGGGAGCAGCCCCGCAGGGCGGAGCCTCCCCTCGCAGGTACTGGCAGCTGCGGCCGTTGGTTCCCGCACGAGGGCGGGACGGGCCACGGGCGGATGGCAGCCTGCTGAGCCGCGCCTGACTACCGGGTGGAGGTTTAGCCCCGTAGCCCAGCGTTCTTTGTTCCCACGGCAGCCGCGAGGCGTTGCGGGCGCAGTCAGCGGGAGCGCCGGCCTTCCGCTGCCTCGCAGATGGCCCGGCTCTCTCCATCCCTCCCTCTTTGCCGAGGCGCAGGTGTAATGATGTCACCCAGGAGAACGCAGAACCCGGTCGGAAGGGTCCTCTCTCGTGGCCTCCTGCCCCCGCGGGTTTCTGGACAGTCTGCGTTTTGTTCTCAGGGGATGGAAGTTCTTCCTTTCAGGGCTGAAGAATGAGAGAGGTTGGTTTTTGAAACGGGAGTTTTTCAGGTTATTGAGGACCAGAGAGAATAAAGTTTTTGTTTTAGCGTGTACATCTTGTAAAAGAAGGAGCTTTTCGTTGGTGTTGCAAAAATAATGTATGTTGTTACTCGGTCAAAGTCGAGTATGCTAATTCTTTTACCATAAATAGAACTGAATACTTAAATGTAGTCTTACGAATTGCTATTTCTTAAGCAGTGGAGTTAACAAAAAAATTAAAGTCTTCACCGCTCACACCAAATCGTTTATTATGTATAAATCCAAGCCTGCTGAATCCCATTTGGCTTTGTTTGCAGGTGCTGTAGTAGTAAACACATCTGCCGTAAGTTCCTTTAAATAGCAAGCAGATCTTATAACTAGGCTTTAAACAAAATCCGCTCACACGGTTTGTACCGGGACAGTTTAAATCAAAGTGAAATTGTTCCTATTTTTGGGATCACCGTCTAAAGGACGAAATGCAACTTAAATAAAAGTAACAATGGTGTTAGGCTGGGTGTGGGAAGGTGGAACACTCTTGAAATCAAAAGATGAAATTTCTAACTTGAATTTTAACGGAGTTGTTTCTTCTACCTCTTGAGTTCTTTCAGACTTATAAATACACTCATGCAGTGCGTTTTTCACTTTGAAAACGTAATCATCTGCACTTTATGGGGATACCTTTTAAAGTTGATTCATATAATTTGCTCTTAAGACTTATTCTTGGCGCTGGAGTTTTGCCGGGCATGCGCATGAACCCCGGGTCAAACCCCAGCACCACATACACAGCTAAGTGTTGCAGAAACAATGACCAGATGGAAAAATAAATAAAACTGATACTCGCGCGCGCGCACGCTTCTCTCTCTTTAAAAAAAAAAAAGAAAAGGCTTATTTGTAAAAATTTGAGGCTTTAAAGGCTATAATTGATGTCAGAGACTGGCCTATGTGAGCTTCAGATTCTCTAAAATAGGAAAGAATTGAACTTAAATAATCTGTAATTCCTTCACCTCTGATATCTTCTGTGATTCCAAAAGATGGTGTTTCTGTAGTTGTTAAAATGTATATATCTTTGCTGTTTTTATAGCTAAACTAAATTAGCAAGTTAAATCTGTGTAGGTATTAAGAATTTTCTCTACTAGAGCAAAATGATTTTTGAGGAAGAATAAACCGGATGGCATAGTCTGACATAACTGAATTCTGTTAGCATCATAATGTAGAATGTAGGTCTATTGTCTTCTCTTTCCCAACAGCAGCAAATGGTGCTTTTAGTTAAGGGTTATTGCCAGACTGTTTTGTGCTCATTTTTACTCTTTCTTAGGCCAAGTGGAAATTTGTGAGAAATCAAGATAAAAATCTCTGAAATGATCAATGGTCTGTATGGGAAGACCTAGTGAAAATTTTCTTTCTCCTAGTTTATTCCATCTATTTGTCTGTTTCATGCTGCCCCTAGTTTGGTTTAGCTACTACCATTTTGTAATTCATCTTGCTGGGAAGATAATTATTGCTTAGTCTTTTTTGTTGCTTAGTGTTTGGGTTACTTTGCTAATTTTATGGTTGTTTCCCATTAAGTACAATTTACAACAGTATCCAGTACTGTTCTACTCTGGTTAACTTATAGCTTGCTTTCTTTTTCTCTGCTGAGAGAGCAGGTAAATTACAAACATCCATTTGGATGGTGTAGTTCTAGTTTATTCATCAGTAAATGTTAAATACCTAATAAAACATTGTTAATCTAGAGAATATAAAGCAAATGCTTGAACTCAGTCGTAGATTAATAAGAAATCTGGAGTAAACATGAAAAAGACAGGTCATGTTACACAGTCTCATTTTTTCCCAACTCTTGTATCTTTTCGTGTTCCTTTATTGCAAGTGTCTCCCTTCTCATTGTTTTATGAAACCCTGGACTGGGGAAAGAAGTGCAGAGGAGTGGAATGCTTAGCTGTTTCCATCAACCTTGGTTTTGCCATGCTCCCGGAAAGATATAGGTTCAGTTAGTTTACTTTAACTCAAGAATGGAAATAATAGTTTGTTTTTTAAAAGGACTGCCAGTGCTGAACAGAGTGAGTAATGATCATCCCTGAGGGAGCTAGTGCCAATTCTTGAATGGTTTCCCTAAGAGAGGACAGAGAGAATGAATATCAGTTTTATTTAGTTTTTCATGTGGTTTTGGTTGCTCTGACACTTACTTCCTTGTATATGTGGTGGTGGGGTTTGAACTTGCATCCTCACGCATGCTAGGAAAGTGCTGTAACTGCTGAGCCTCTGCTCCAGCCCTAGAAAAGTAGCTTTTGACAGTTGTATAAAGTTAGTAGAGTGATTTTATTTCTTTTATCATCTCTTTCAGTTGTGTGCCATTTGTGTTTGTGAGTTTTTTGTTTGTTTGCTTTGGGGGGGGGGTTATTGAAGATTTAATACAGGGGCACTTTGCCCCTGAGCTACATCCTCAGCCCTTTTTGCTTTTGATTTTGAGATAGGGTCTTGCTAAATTGCTGAGGCTGGTGTGGCCCACTGCACCCATCTGTGTTTGTGTTATTGAAGCTTAGAGGGGGAAGACTTTGAGATTTTTGCTGTCAACCTGGAAGGATAGTGCATCTCAAGAAAAAACATGAAATATGTTTGGATGTCAGCTTTCCAGAATTAGGATCTTGATTTTTTTTTTATCATAAGACTTTTAAAAAGCCTTTTTAAAAATTATATACCATAAAATTCACTCAGTGAATTACCTCATTAAGTTTGTTATTGGGGTTTTTTGTTTTGTTTTGGTACTGGGGATTGAACCCACCAGCACTCTTTTCACCAAGCTGTAACCCCATATATCTGCAGCCCTTTTATTTTTTATTTTTGAGATAGGGGCTTGTCAAGTTGCTTAGGGCCTCCCTCAGTTGCTGAGGCTGGCCTTAAATTTGGGATCCTCCTATCTCAGCCACTTTGCCCAACTCAGTTCACTGATTTTTGTTGAATTTTACAAAGTTCTACAGCCATCCACTAACACAATCCAGTTTTAGAACATTTATGTCATTCTTGTGCCCATCCTGGCCTACCTATTACATGGCTGGTTCCAGGGTCCTTTTCCCTGCTCCATTGGCAGAATCCTTTTGGAGAATTCTGCTTCTAGAAAACAAAAGTTAAAGTAACTTGCTTTAGATCCAGTGATAGAATTCTTCAAAGGCAAAGAAAGCAGCAGTGAGGTCTAAGTTCTCAGAATGGTAGGGAAAAATAGCCCAGCAAGGGGAACAGTGCACATGAATATCTCAGTGATCAATCCTGTCTTAGTATGAAGAGGTGGACTTGGTGGACAACAACTGACTTGTTTTTGTTTTGTGGTTCTTGGGATTAAACACAGGGCTGGGCCTATGCATCCTAGGGCTCCCACTTTCGCTAGCACAGCCACTAACTTGAATGGTGATTTGCAGGTAAGCCATTCAGATCTCTTCTCCTTTCTTGCTCAGAGCTTTTAGTTTATCTTATTCTAAACCACTTCGTACTGATAAACCAGAAAGGCAGGCTATGCCAGGAAGATGATTCTTTTGATACATAGTTGAGTTCCTGCTTTATTTAAAATATTCTTCTAGATGAATGTGACATTATGCTGAGCATGACACGGAGACTAGGTGTGCTTTTGTGAGGTTGTGCTCAAGTCACCTCATTGATTTGACTACCCTTTAGTCTTTAGAGTGAGTTCTTAGTTTTTCTTCGGTTTTCTAACTTTTATCTCAAATTTGAGATTCCAGGTCTTTAACCACAGTTTTAATCATAGCATTTACAGAATTTTGTTCCTCCCTCACTTAATAGCGCATATATATATTATTGCTAATTTTTAATGGCTGTATAAGGTTTACAAAGCTAGTGCACCATAATTTTACTTAGCAAATTCTTATTAAGCATTTAACTTACCTCCAGTTCTCTTTTAAATTGTTGCTAATTGCCAGGCACAGTGGCACAAGCTTACAATCCCTGCAGCTAGGGAGGCTGAGGCAGAAGGATCACAAGTTCAAAGCCAGTTTCAGCAATTTAGTGAGATCCTGTTTTAAAATAAAATATAAAAAAGCTGGGGATGTAACTCTGTGATTAAGCACCCCTGGGTTCAGTCTCTGGTATCAGAAAATAAACTGTTGCTGTTATTGTGTTGTGGTGAACATATTTGTTCATATTGCATTTTCCTTGTTTTGGAGTGTAAACCTGAGAATTTATCAGATTAAAGATCACTGATGGAGGGGCTGGAGCAGTGGCTCAGTGTTTGGAGCGCTTGCCTGACATGCAAGAGGACACAGGTTCAAACCCTAGTACCAAGTACACAACTTAAGTGTCAGAGAAATGAAGCCCAAATGGAAAAATATTGATATTCATTCTCTCTCTCTCTCTTTCCCCCTCCCCTTCTCTACCCCTTTCTCCCTCCCTCTCCCCTCCATCCCTTTTTTTTTTTTTTTTTTAAGAAAGAGGGGACAGAGAGAGAAAGTGAAGCAATCTTTTACTTAGTTTTTCATATGACTTTCATTCCTGGGACATTTTGTTGTGTACATGGTGCTGGGATTTGAACTCACGTATTCACTCACACATGGCAGGCAAATGCCGCAACTACTGAGCCACCACTCTAGCCCCTATAGGTATGCTTTTTAAACTGTTTATAAAATCTACCAGATCGCTTCTCAAGAGATTGACATTTGCCATCATGAAGCAGTGAGAATATTTGGAATTTTGTACAAGTTGGATTTGACTGTTTCATTTTGTAAGTGCCAAGACTTGGACCTAGAGTAGAGGATTAAGGATTTGCTAGAGGCAACAGTAAACCCTTGGCTCCTCATCTGGTGTTTTTCATTTTTGTGTTAGGCTATGATTGTTTTTGACCAGTGCATACACTGCTAGTAATGGTGATGGTTTTTTGTTGTGTTTGTTTTTTTAATTCTTCAAAGTAATATGGCCAGTTTGGAGAAGGCAGTTTAGGCCGCTGAGCAACTTGTTTTGTAGAAAGTACATTATTTAATACTGGCCTAGAGGCAAATCTGCAAAACCTTTATGGGGAAAATGTAAGTGAATGAAGAAAGCTGTCATCAGAAGCAGTTTTAGAAGGAACATGTTCTGGACAATGTCTCCTCCTAAATCCTATTGTTTTTAGCACATTAACTTATAATAATTCCTGTACTTTCCAAGAAAGATTAAATTATTGGTTTGGTTATGGTTACCAAACCAAAGGCAACATTAAACAAAAGATGTCCTAAAATAGCAAAGTATTGGTGCTTAAAATATTGAACTTTCCACAAACATAATCTTGTGAAACTTTAAGTTAATGTAAATAAACATAAAAAATAAGAAGTTCTAGGAGTTGCAGATTTAATCCCCTCTCAGGGATGTTTCCATGGCAAGGCTTTGCAAGTACAGGTTGCATCCTGAGAATAGGCTGAAGTTACCAATTCTTTGTAATGCTCAACAGTTCTCAGGCTAGATAACAGTACTGTTGTAGGGGCTGGAGATGGCTTGGTGGTTGCACCCAGCACCACTTACACAACAAACTGTCAGAGCAATGAAAAACTAAGTAAAATTTTCTGTTACTGTCTCTCTTTAAATATATATATAGTATCAATTTTGAGGTGTGCTTTAACCTCAGTAATTTAACTGAGGAAGAATTAGTAAAAAGTTACCTAAATAAATTTACAAGGAAACATGCTTTTTTTATTTTTACAAAGGCCTTGGGGAGTAATTGATAGTTACTAACCAAAGAGATTGTAAAGAAAAATGTTACCTTTAAAGTTTAAACTAAGTTTAAACTTTAAGGTTTAGTGAGTTGAGCTTGAACCTTAGTATCTGCTGGACTGGTATTCAAATTATGGTTTTAATCCTTGTGAGGTATGTGACCTTAAGCAAGTCAGTTAAACCTGATATGCAGAGAACCCAGTTCAGTTCCTGGCATGAAGATAGCCATTACCAGATTGAGATTTTGTTTGATTCTGTGGTACTGGAGCTGGAAACCAGAAGCTCTCTACCACTGAGTCACACCCCCAGCCCTTTTTATTTTATTTTTAGACATAATCTTACTAAGTACTTACCCAGGCTGGCCTGAATGAACTTGGGATCTTCCTCAGCTTTCCAAGTTGCTGGGGTTACAGCCACATGCCACAACTCTCCAGCCAAATTGAGGTTTTAAAAACTGCTGTAATGCTTAAATTTAAAACACCTTAACTTATATCTTAAATAATTAAATTCTCAAGATTCACTTGAGTTTAGTGCAAAATTTGTTATTCTAGTCTAGTTTTATACACATATTTTTTAATTTTGTGTGGTTTGTAACAGATGACTACAAATATAAAATACAAAATCTATAATATCAAAATTTCTGTGTCTTGGGAGTCCTGGTATGATTTAGCTGCTGGGTCCCCTACTCTGGGTTTACCTGACTGGAGCTGTGGTTTCATCAGGCTTGGTATTATCTTCCAAGCTCACTGGTTGTTAGTAGCATGTGGTTCTTGTGAAAGATCCCACACACACAACCACCCACCACTGTGTTACGGTCAACTGGTAACCTCTCCAGCTGCTAGAGGCTGCCTTCAGGTCCCTACCATATTGCCTCCTTTGTATGTCTTCTCACAGCATAGCAGCTTGATTTTGAAGGGTTAATAGGAGACCCTCTTCAGATTTCAGGTTCAGGTTCTTTTTCTTTAAGAACTTTGTCTAAGTGAGACCCACCCAGGGTATCTTCCTCTTGATCAATTTAGAATTGACTGACTTTGAATCTTGATTACATTGGAAATATCACGGTGTAGCATATGATATCTCATATTCAATCTTATTGCACATAAGATCAAGCGGTTATACAAAGAAGTATACACCCGAGGTGGGAATCTTGGAGAATACTTTACAAAGTTTCCCTGCCACGTGTATACACAAAATGTTTGTGTGTGATGTTTTATCTGTGCCAGGGTGGGGGGAACTTGATTGAGCCTATCTGTGGTTTTGTCCGAGTCTTACTTTATTTTTTTTTTTTAATTCATTCATTTTAAAAGAGAGAAAGAGAATCAGTTTTACTTATTTTCCATCTGGCCCTTTTGTTTCTCCAACACTTAGCTGTGTATGGGGTACTGGGGTTTGAACCCAGGGCCTCATGCTTGCCAGGTAAGTGCTCCAACTGCTGAGAACACTGCTCCAGCCCTTCCTGGACTTATTTTAAACTGTGGGATTTGCACAGAGCTTTCTTCCACTGTATTGTTTGTCCTCCTTTTTTTTTTTTTAGACAAATGGAATTTCTAACCAAAGAAGGCTGTTATGAGTAGAAGAGGATGTGCTTGAAAATTTTAAGGCCCTGGGGGCCAGGTTGCTAGTTGTTTTCATTTACTTATGACCAAAATCTTAGACTGAAGGTGAGGAAACCTGACCCTTTGGTTTCTGTTTTCCCAGACAGCTACTTGTACCAGCAGTTTGTAAGACTGTACGCATGATTATGGAAGGTAAATGGCCTTATTAAAGCAGACCAAAGGTTACTTACCATAAAAATAAGAGGATTGCAGAAAGATTGTTAATATTAAACTTGCATAAAGGAAAACCAAACATTTTGAGAGGAAATTGCTTTAAAATGGTAAAAGCATTCCTTAGATTGAGTGAGGAGCCAGGAATTGTGAAATATAACCTCTTTCTAGGAAATCTTTTGTTATTCTTGCCCTCAGATCAACTTGGGGCTCTTTCCTGTTCTAATATCTGTCTTATAGTATTTAAATATTATACTATAGTTGGCTGCTTGCATCTGTTTTGTTTCTTAATTGGAATATGCTTACTGAACTTAGGAAGTTAGGGTCCTTTTTGTTTTTTTTTAATCTTTACATATTCCTTCCTTAAATAACTTTTGACTTGTGGGAGACAATCAGAAAACATTCCTTGATTCAGAAATGTATACTTCTTCATAGTGATAAAGAATGTTAGCAGATTCATGTTTGTAGTACAGAGATAAACTTCAGTTTATGTCCCAAACAGTTTGTGTAACAAATTAACAAATTCTAAAATTCTTGCCTTTGTATTTTGCTTTTATTCCTAGGAGGTTTGTTCAGAGTATTTTCACTCCTAACAGTGGGCTTGGTTATGTTTACCAGGCTCATGGCAAGTAAGATAAAAGGTTGTAAAAGGACTGAAGAAAGTTCTTACAGAAAGATATTAATATAATAAGCATTCTACTTCATGATCTATCTTCTGCCTTCCTTCTCCAACTTCTTATTCCAGCCATACTGAGCATTTTGCCAACTCCCTGACTACACTCTTGCCAGTTGTCCTAGTCCATAGCATGTAATGTTATTAAAGAACTTACATTATACAGTGATGTACTTTTGTTTCTTTGTTTCCTTTTTTCTTTCTTCAGTACATGGAATTGAAGCCAGGGCCTTGTATATACTAGGCAAGCACTCCATTGAGCTATGTCCCAGCATTTTTTTTTTTTTTTTCTAAACATACTTCTCAACAGTAGGAATCCATGCCTTTCTTTCTGGATTAGTGCCCGTCTCCAGACACTTAAATGTAAGACTAGATGAATAGGTGAAGCATTGAAACTCTAAAATATAAGAGTGTGTTAAAGCACATGGTATTTAGTATAGAAACAAGTTCATAAACCTCAGCCCCCAAGGAGAATTTCACTTTCACAATATAGAAGAACAGGTGATGTGCATGATTTTTAAAATGCTGTAGATTTAGTATATTTAAATAAAGTTTAGGGATTTGAACTCAGGGGCATTTTACCCCACTGAGTTACCCCCGTTTCTTTTATTTATTTTTATTTTGAGACAGGGTTTCACTAACTTGCCCAGTCTGACCACCTGCCTCAGCCTCCCAAGTAGCTGGGATTATAGGCAGGAACCACTGCAAGTAAAGCTTTTAACAGATGCAGTCATTTACTTTTGGGCTTATGATCTTGTCCCTTATTCCTTAAGAAGATTGTTAAGTTCGTGTTGAGCGGAACAAACATCTCCACAGTTAGACAAGTTTGTTCTGTGTCATGTGATGTGTACAGTCATATGTATGGTAGCTGTAGAAGTTTTACCACAAATACTATCAAATCTCTCATCTTCCTTTGCATGATCATTTGGAAGGTTAACTAAAAGAAGAATGAGAAAAAAATAAGAACAGAAAGCATTAATTTTAGTCCAGATAAACAGCATTCAGTACTTAAGATACGTGATTTTTTTTTCCTCCAGTTTTCTTAATCTGAAATCTGACTTTTAGGATTTCAGAATTAACACCAACAGAAAAGGAACCCATAGGTATTTAGGAAACAATCAGGATTTGATGTCCTTGACCTGTGCTGTTTTACCTCAGAATTTTTGTAAAGAGATCTACTGACAGAGGCAACCTTTGCCATCCTTATGTTTTGATGTTTAAAGATAATTTTTTAAACAATTTTCCAGTCTCTGTTAACAGAATCATCATCAAATACTAGAAAATCCACTGTCCTTCATAGGCATGATTCTCCATGTTGGTGCAGCTAGCCATGAACTATCCTTTTCTTCTCCCTCTTTTTCCCAGATATCTCCCGGGGCAAATTCAGCACCTCTACCTGGCCATCCTAACAAGGTGATTTGTGAAAGGGTGAGACTTCAGAGCCTGTTCCCTCTCCTCCCAAGTGATCAGAACACTACCGTTCAAGAGGATGCTCACTTCAAAGCTTTCTTCCAGGTTCTTATATATTTACCCTTTCCCTACACAGGGCTGAAAGTCACAGATGACATTCTTGGTTGTTTCTAGGAAGGCTTGAAACAGAATTCTTAGTATCATCATCTTATTTTCTGTTGTATGTGAGAATAAGTATTCTTCTTAGAGGACTTCTTCAATATAACTTTCAGCCATTTTTTCTGAAGAATATTTGTCTTCTCTTGAGCTACTACTAAAAATTTGATGATTTAAAATTCTTGTTTTTTAATCTTTTAGTCTAATCTCTTCTGATAATCCAAGTTTTGTTAGGAAAGTAGAAGATACAAAATATGTGAAGTATGTAGGAAATGAAAAATTGAAAGCATATGAAATACTTTTTAAAAGCCATCACTTACTCATTTACTTATACCTAAGAGTTTCTGGGTAATATATATTTCTGAGACAAAGCATGGCTATTTGCCTTCAGTGTCTTTTAGTTCCTGTAAAATAATTATAATTTTAAGATTTTTTTAAAAATAAGATGAAGGCTAGGCATACCAATGCATGTCTAATTCCAGGTTCAGGAGTCTAAAGCAGAAAGATTGCAAATTTGAGGCCAGTCTGGTCAACTTGGTGTGAGGCCTTATCTCAAAATAACATGAATAGGACTTAAGGTATAGCTCAGTGGTAGAGTACCCCTAGGTTCAATCCCCAGGGCTGTCAGTGAAAACAGGAATATTAAGGTGTAAAAAGAATAAAACCATTTTTAGATTATTAGCAAAATTACTGAAATCTGCTCCCATAAAACACTGGCTACTAAACTTTTAGACCATCCTAAAGAGTCATATTTCTGTAGTAGAAATCAGTCTTGCTGTTTTACCACAAAAGAAACAAAATTATACAGCTACTTCTGGGTGGTAGGCTTGTGGGCTAAGGCATGTGTTTGTACATATTACAAACGTATGGAGAGAGGCAGCTCCTTTTCTATTTGGGAGTGACATGTTGGAGCCTGGAACTAATTTTTAAAAGTACATGCTTATGACACATTAAAGAGGACGTGAAACTTCTAGGGATAGTTGTGTAGGTGATCTAGGGCTCTTCAGTCTGATATTCCTTATTGGAATTTGCACCAGACTCTTCTTTGCATGTACTAATCTTTTGTTTTTGACTTTTCAAACTAGTCATCTAAAGCTGGATGAGAAAATAAACTTTAAAATGCTTACTGAAGCTGTGCTTTGTGGCACATGCCTATAATCCCAACCACTCAAGGAGGCTGAGGCAGGAGTGCAAGTTTGAGGCCAGTCTCAGCAACTTAGCAAGGTCCTAAGCAACTCAGTGAGACCCATCTCAAAAAGGGCTGGAGATGCGGGGTTGGGGATTTAGCTCAGTGGCAGAGCGCTTGCCTAGCATGCGCAAGGCCCTGAGTTGGGTCCTTAGCCCTAAAAAAAAGGAGGGGCTGGAGATGTGGCTCAGTGATAAAGCACCCCTGGGTTAAATCTCTGGTACACACCCCCCCCCCCAAAAAAAAAAAGCTTAGCTGCCCAGTTAGATCCAGTTGTTGACGGAGCAGGGACTCAAAGCCAACCTTAGCTTTATCTTGTATACTTTACTTTGGATAACAATAAGTATTTCTATAAACTGCGGTATATGTTAAGAGACAGAGTTTTTCTGTATTAAATTGAATGGCATATTAACTACCATTTTGATTATAGCATCAGTCTTCAGTAGCTTGATATTTAGTAGATGACAGATAGCTAAGGAAGAAATTGACTTAATATACCCTTGCTACCAGTATCAAACAGTTATTTTATATTTTCTGTGTTCTCCATATTCCCTTTGAGTCTTCAGGTATTCAATGAACATTAACTTGAAACTTACAGAATAGCTGCCAAATACAATAGATTTAAACCCATGTTTTGAAATTGAAACAGTAATGTTAGAGCCCACTGCATTTGTGTTTCTTGTTTTTTGGTTTTAGTGCTAGTGATTGAACCCAAATCCTCTTGCATGCTAGGTACATACTGAGCTGCATAAAACAGAATAGATCTTTCTCACAATCCTTTGAAATACTGATAGCTAATTCCTTACCAAAATTGGGATTTGTCAATTCCAGTTACGCTTCTTCATTGTAAGAAAATTGTTCACCATAAAAAGGAAAACCTACCTAGCCATCTCAGATCCTCACAAAGTTATTCCCTTAATGTGGTATGCTTTTTTTCTTAGCTTTTCCCCAAGTATCTTCCCTTCCAACTCTTTGCACTTTTCCTTCCCTTTGGAATACTCCATATTAAGTATATTTATCTACCTCTTCTGGTTTTTTCTTAAGGGACCCTCTACTTCCTTAGTTTTGGTAAGACTTTTCTCTTTACAAAAAGAAGGGCCCTGTAGCTTTCTCTAGTGGTAAAGAAATTCATGATTTTTTTCCCTCCCACTGCAAGCATGGAGTTAGATGTATGGTTCTTAAGTAGGGCAGTCATAAGAGAGAAATAAGATGTTGATCTTCCCCTAGATTTTTTTTTTTAATTGGTACTGGGGATCAAACCTAGGGCCTCTTTACCTCTGAGTTACATCCTCAGCCCTTTTGTTTTGTTTTGAGATATAGTCTCCCTAAGTTGCTAAGGCTGGCTTCAAACTTGAATCTCCTGCCTCAGCCTCCCGTATCACTGTGATAGCAAATGTGTGCCACTGCGTCCAGCAGTCAATCTATATCTCTTGATTTCAAGTTGTTCTTAATATCTTTTTCCTTTTTTTGCTGGTTTCATGTTTATACTTAAGACTTTTGACTATTAATCTTTGTTTATAAAGCTTATAATATTATAGTTATAGGATGAATAAGATCTAGTACTCTGATGGAGCTAAAATGTAGTAATTGAAAATAATGAAATTATAGCATCAAATTAAGTTATTTTTTGTGAACCAATGATGTTTTAGTGTAATTAAAAATTGGGGAAGATCTAGGATATAGCCTGGCTGTTCTGTGCTGGTCAAAATCTAGCCAGGCAGAACTTCCTAGACCTTAGAAGGTTTTACTTTGTATATATATAGCTTATGGGTTCTCTTATGTAGCCAATGATAGTAACAGTATTTTCACACAATATTGGATCCTTTTCATTCTGATTGAATTGCAGTATATCACTAGTTGTGTCTCTAGAGTTCTTTCCAAGCACTCACTACACATAGAATTTAATTTCTCTGAGCTTTCATGAAAAAACATAAACTTGGACCATATCAAAAGATAAAATTCTGGGACCTGGAGTGGTGGCTTGGCGCAGTTATGGCACTTGCCTGCCATGCGCAAGTACATCCGTTCAAACCCAGCACCAATATACATAGCTAAGTGTCAGAGCAACAAAAGCCATAGGAAAAACTCAATTAAAAAAAAAAAGATTCTGATTTTGTTTCTGATTGCTTATGGTAACTTTTGAAAACACAATATTCAAAGCCTCTCCCCTCATATCTGTAAGTAAAATAACATTCTGAGAAGATATACTTAGTTGAAAGATTAGATTTTATAGTAAAAATTTTTAATTCAGGAGTATAAGCTGTACATCAAATAATGGGAATCAGATATAAAACAAGATTATGTACATTGTATGGTTGAAAGGCAGTATATACTGCCTTTCAGTCAGTTTCACTAAGAGAAACATTTTATCTATATCTGAATATAGCTTAAAATTAAATGTGCCTTATAGATTTTATAAGCTGTATTGTATGATCCAAACAAAATTTCATACTTTTCCCTGCTTGTATCTTTTATTACAAAACAAAAAGGAATCTGTCTTGGTTATTCTTTACTAGCAAATTGATTGTTGTGTAGAATGTTAGTTTTCTAAATGCTTTCACATTATTTAAAATGGATAAAATTCTGTGAGTGTTCTCTCTGGGCTGTATGCAGTTAGCTGGTTCGTTCTTTCATTCGTTCTTTCTTTCTAAACGAGAAACTTCATGTTTTGTTAAAGATAGTTAAGGTTTGAGAAAGTCTGGGAGTTAGAAGGAGGGTTGGGGACTCTTAGATCATTCTGTGCTTCTTTGTGAGTCTAAGGTGAAAGGTAGCCCTACTAAATGATGAAGGGAAAAAGAACTGGATTACTAGAGAACATCATACACACATACCTGCTGCTCCTGTAAGAAAGAAATCTTGAGGGGGCTGGAGCGGTGGCTCAGAGGTTGCGGTGCTCACAGCACTTGCCTGGTGTGCGTTTCAGGTCGCAGGTTCAAGAAAGAAATCTTGGGGCTCAGTAATGGTTGCTAAAGTCAGAGGCACGTCTTAGTCATTGGTTTAGTTAAAACTTTGAACTTGTTTCCATTCTGGGGAAAGTTTGCCTGGCACTGCATCTCCTGTTATTTCCAACACTCTTTGATAGTTTAGCCTAAGGTGGTGTATCATATATAAAAATTTTTTCTTTAGCATTTAACGACTTCTGACTTTTCTGGAATCATAGGGTGCATTCTTAACACTTGGCCTCCAGTGTTTTTTCAGTTCTAAAAATGATGTTTGGTTATAAAATGGTTTAGTGTTAACAGAGGTATAATCCTATGTTCCTTTTATTAAACACTTTCTGCTAAGTATAAAGCCTACATATTTTCCTTCCTTCTTCCCTATCTTTATCCTTAATCCACACTCATGTTCTCTATTACAATATGTGTATAGTGTTCTGTACCAATAGAGATGGTACTTATACTTGATTTGAATCTACATCATATGAATTTAAATTGTCAACATCTGGTATTTTGAAAAGTTAATCCACTGACCTAGAATCAACAAGGAGAGAAAAGAAAGAATTTCTTCCCCTGAGAATTCAAAACATAAATTTGTCTTTTATGGTAATTTATCCTTAGGGACTTTATCCTTAGGGACTTTTTCAGAGTCCTTTATCTCTTTATTCAGTAGTTCTCAAAGTTTGGTCTCATACAAGCAGCATCAAGCATCACCTGGGATCATATTAGAAGCATTAGTTTATGGGCCCCAATCCCAGACGTCATGATTTATAAACTGGGAAGTGAGGCCTACAATCTGATGTTTCCAAGACATGTATAATAACCGTTGTCTTGTGTAATTGGAGTATCCATCCAGATTCAACTTTGTGTTTACCTCTATCAAGAGTCCTAGGAATATCATTATTATGGGTGCGTTTTTGGTTTGGTTTTTTTAAATAGAGAAGGACAGTGAGAAAAAGTGAAAGAGAGAATCAATTTTATTTTAATTTTTAATGTGGCTTTCGTTGCTCCAACACTTCATTGTGTATATGGTGCTGGGGTTTGAACCTGCACCCTCACACATGCCAGGCAAGTGCTGCAACCACTGAGCCACCACTCTAGCCCCTTTGGGTGAGTTTTTAATTTTAATTTCTAAGCCTTAGAGGTTCAAAGACAGCATAGGTAGTGAAAATTTGAGCTCCAAATCTAATTAGGAATGAACCTGGATTTAATTTTCTCCCCGCTTTGGTACTAGGGGTTGAACCCAGGGGCACTTAACCACTGAGCCACATCCCCACCCCTTTTCATATTTTATTTTGAGACAGAGTCTCATTGAGTTGCTTTGGGCCTCGGTAAGTTAGTGAGGCTATGAACTTCTAATAGAAAACACTTTGAACTTAGATTCCTCCTGGCTTAGTCTCCCAAGCTGCTGGGATTATAGGCATGTGCCACTGCTTCTGGTCTGTGTTTAAATTCTTGTGGAAGACATCCATCCTTCTGACACCAGGTTGACTATGTCAGTGGGATGACTTTTTAGTTTTCCTTTTATTGTAAGTATATGGCTTCGAAACTTCTTGCTAGGATCTCAGTGCTGACTTATCTTCAAAAATACCAAAAAGGGACTGGAGCTGTGGTTCAGCAGTTACTATGTTTGCCTGGCATGCATGAGGACCCAGGTTCAAACCCCAACACCATGTACGCTACAAAGTGTCAGAGCAACGAAAGCCATGTGAAAAACTAAATAAAATTGATTTTCTCTCTCTTTCTCTCTTTCTCACTATCCCTCTCTTTAAAAAAAGAAAGAAAGGGGGCTGGAGCGGTGGCTTGGCGGTTACAGCGCTTGCCTGGCATGCGCAAGTACACAGGTTCAAACCCCAGCACCCACGTACACAACTAAGTGTTGGAGCAACGAAAGCCATGTGAAAAACTCAATAAAAATTGATTCTCTCTGTCTCTGTCTCTCACTGTCCTTCTCTCTTAAAAAAAAAAAAAGAAGAAGAAGAAACGAAAAACCAAAAGCCTAGTTTTCTGATGTCCTTCCTGTTTTCAGGTCCTTATATTTCCTTCTTTCTTTCCCCTGAGTTCAACTGTGCATTTAAAAAGTGTTTATTATATTTAAGACGTTATTTTTAGATCTTTATATCCTGATTTTTACATTTAGTCTGATTGTGTCACAACAGAAGTCTTTAGAGTTACTTTATCAAAGTTTACAATGCTTTGCACTCTATTCAGTAACTATAACAGTGATCTTTCTTGCCTTGACCTAGGTTGATTTTAATTATTAAAAACTGGTAAACATTTTTAGAGTTATAACGGGAAGGGGAAGGGAGGGATAAGGGAGGGTAATTGGGGGGGGCACTCCTGGGGACAGTTGCAATGTCCAGAATATGTACACATTTTATACACATTTTATATTGTTTTGTTAAAATCTTGTAAGGTTGCTCAAAAATAAAAAATTTTTTTAAAAAACTGGTAAACATTCTTTGTAGTGTTAGGAATATCAGTACATTAGTCTTCGCAGAACTAATAGTAGGTTTGGCCCATGGAGAAGGAAATGTAATCTCACTACTTATTCTACTTGAAAATGCTGTAGATGGGGCTGGAGCGGTGGCTCAGCGGTTTCGGCGCTTG
The DNA here is from genome assembly GCA_004027875.1 of Aplodontia rufa. Taxonomy (NCBI): domain Eukaryota; kingdom Metazoa; phylum Chordata; class Mammalia; order Rodentia; family Aplodontiidae; genus Aplodontia; species Aplodontia rufa. The sequence continues at coordinate 31,756 of PVKS010000866.1, read as the reverse complement.
CCTGGCAAGTACCAGGACCCGGGTTCAAACCCCAGCACCACGTACACAACAGTGTTGGAGCAACTAAGGCCATGTGAAAAACTAAAGTTGTTTCTCTCTTTCTCTGTCTCTCTCACTGTCCCTCTTTCTTTAAAAAAAAAAAAGAAAAAAGAAAAAAAAGAAAATGCTGTAGGTGACAAGGTTAGATGGAGTTGATTTCCTTTATTTTGTTGAACTCTGATTGCCTTTTTTATTTTTTAATGACAGGAACCATGTGCTTAAATTTTATTAATTATTTTCATGTTCACAGTCACACTTTTTTATTTAGGTCATTTTTTTTTTTTTAGAACCCTCTTGACTTCTTTTAATTTGGAAGGATTACTTTTCAGACTTGCTGCGTTGCCATTCCTGGGATTTCTTTCCATTTACTTTTGGGTTGCTTCTACCTTTTATTGGGTCATATTTCTTTCTTTCAGTATTGGGAGGGGGAGTGGGCAAGCATATACCTAAAAGGCAAACATTTCGTGATATGAGAGAATCAACTTTTAAGTCTGTACATCTGGCAGGTCCTGTTTTTGTCCTCACACTAGATTAGATTGATTGGAATATATAATTATAGAGTCAATGCTATTTTTCCCTTTGAGTATTTTTAGCATGCTTTGTTTCTGTTGGAAGTTTGATGCTGATTTTATTCTTGTTTTGGGGTTCTTTGTTTTTTGCAGGTTAATCCACTTCCCTTTTCTGGAAACAGGATGTTTTTTAGGACTGTCTTAGGCTCTTAGAATCAATGAGGGATGTGATGAGATACATTGTATATAGTTTACCACTTTTTAATTAATGTTTCCCTATCATTAAGTATCCATTGCAGGTTTCCTATTACTTGGAGTGAAAAAGTAAGATTTACCAGAGAAATAAAGAATAGTTCACCTCCCTTCACTTCTTATTCTTTCGTCTCCTTTTTTTTTTTTACTGATATGAAATCATTATAGCGCAAAGAGAAGAGGAGAACTTTCCTGAGCTATCTTTCCTTACCTCTACTACTAAAAGCATTGAATTTGCTACAAAATATGATCTTGTAAACCCACAGTTTGAACATTACTTGAAAATATGTGAAACTTTCTAGCCACGTTCTTTTTCATTTCATTTGACTTTTATCATGTTCATCTGTAACATTGGCCTCCCATTTTGTAAGCATGAATTTTTAGAATTCACAATCCCATTTCTTAGCTTACATCAGGCTTTGCACTGTAGTTTTGTGCAGTGTAGGATGTATATGAAAGTCTGGTTAATAATCATAATTGATTACTAACGTTTATTACTTTAGAAAGTCAGTGTTACTCAAATCTTTTATTTTTTTTTAACCAGCTATAGAGATAGCTTGCTTCTAGTGCTTATGAAACTCATAAAAGAGTTTCTTAGGTCTTAATTATTCTATTCTTTTAAAAAATAAAAATATCTTACATTTTAATGAGTATTTACCATTTTTAAAATTTTGAGATTATTAGAACATAGGAACTTCTTAAAACTGGAGTGAAATAGGCATGTTTTTAATAGTATCATTAAGAAAAGTTAGTCTTAGCCAGACACTGTCTCAAAAACAAGATAAAAAATAGAGCTGGGGATATGGCTCAGTGATTAAGTGCTCTGGATTCAATTCCTGGTACCAAAAAAAAAATTGTATTTTTTTTTTTTAAAAGAGAGAAACAATTTTATTTAGTTTTTCATGTACCTTTCGTTGCTCCGAGACTTCGTTGTATACGTGGTAGTGGGATTGGAACTCATGTACTCACACATGCCAGGCAAGCGCTGTAACCATTGAGCCACTGCTCCAGCCCCCCCAAAAAAGAGAGTAAGTGTGGTACTAGGAAGAACTACAAAGCATGCTTGTGATTCTGAAAACTATTCTTTATTTTATTTATAAGGACAAAATTGGATTATAAAATTTCTTAAGTATAGAAGGAAAATGTGTGACTTTTCAAATATTTCTGCCAAATAATTTGGAACGATTGAATGTAACCATTTGCTTCATTCTTACCAATTTAAATAAAATAATCAGTTGTTTTATATGCCTATCTTTTAAAAATCTAATATTGTGATATGTAGTGCCATATACTCTTTAATTTTTTTGATATGATTTTAGTGCTTATAACAGGTATCAATTGTTTTTGCAACCAAAATTTGTACCTTAATATCCAAATAATTAGAACTTGTAGGAGTAGATTGGAGATAGAGAAGGTCTGTTAGAAAACATAAAACCCTGTCAGATTTTCAGCTACTTTGTAATTTTGAAATATTTTATAAGTCTCAGTCGAGAAATCAGATTGGTGGAGAGAATCCTGGAGAGTTAATAATGCAATAAAGTGATCATGTCTGTTTTATAGCTAAGCCCATACCATGACCCTTGAAAATGACTTTATTCTGAAAGTGCTATGACTTTTTAATTAAGAAATGATAATATGGTGGCTGAGTGGTGGCTTAGCTGTTAGAGCACTTGCCTTACATGTATAAAGAAATGATAATCTAAATAAATTGACTATATTTTATAAAATCTTATTTTATCCATATAATCAGCATTTAAACAAGATTAAGAGAGAGTATTAGTAATATTTAGAATCAAGTTGAGGGTGGGGGGGTCTTAAACCAAACTCAGCTGATGATTGATGATTAAATGATCAACTGGTAACTGGCAAACAGCCCAGTAGAATTTCCCAAGTGAATTAGAATTTTAAAGAAAAGGTCAAGTACTATATGAAAGCCTACTGTGCTATCATATGCCTTATTTGTTGTTACCTGATGTATGATGATTTTTTAAAAAGCAGTTCATTTTTCATTTGTTAATTGTTGTGCACCTCTCTTCTTTATACTCCCACAGTAGCATTTTCTTTAGGTTTTTACATTTGACTTAATAATGCATGTGTATCCTCCTTTACATTTTTGGGTAAATATATTTAAATTTCTACGCATATACAGTACTAAGAAATCCTCAAAAGGTGTTATTTAGTTGATCTATTTTGTTCCTTTGGCAGAGTGAAGATAGTCCAAGTCCTAAGCGACAGCGCCTCTCTCATTCAGTCTTTGATTATACAACAGCATCACCAGCTCCCTCACCACCAATGCGACCATGGGAGATGACATCAAATAGGCAGCCCCCTTCAGTTAGACCAAGCCAACATCACTTCTCAGGGGAACGATGCAACACACCTGCACGCAGCAGAAGAAGGTTAGTTGATTGTAATTTATTTCTCAAATTTTCTTCCACTAGAAGATCTGTGTTTTTAACATCAGAAAATGTATTTAAGCATTTTGTAAACACAGATGCACACATGTACATTCACTCATTAAAAAACATTGCAAGTTAAGACTTTTACACTAGATTATAAGAATTAATTTATCTTGTAACTAACAATTGAAGCAATTGAAAGAGGCTAAAAAGTGATTTATGTAAAGTCCATCTAAGCCGTTATATATTTTTTGCTGTTGTTTCAGTGTGGAGGATCGAAACCAGGTTCCTATGCACGCTAGGCAAGCAAGTAGTCTACCACTGAGTCATATCCCCTGATAGGTCTTTATATATGAATTTAGTTTATGGTTTAAGACTGTATACAGTTGGGGCTGGAGCGATGGCTCAGTGGTTACACTGCTTGCCTGGCATGTGCAAGGACTTGGATTCAAACCCCAGCACCACGTACACAGCGAAGTGTCGGATCAACGAAAGCCACATGAAAAACCAAATAAAATTGATTCTTTCCTTCCCTCTCTGTTTCACTGTCCTGCTCTCTCTCCAAAAAAAAAAAAAAAAAAAAGACTTTATACAGGCTAGTCTAGAAACCTGATCACTGAAAAATGCATTCTGTAATTCATGACTATAAGGAAATATGGAGATTTAGAAATAAGCTACCTCTTCTCCACTCCATTCCAATTCCTTCTATATACCCTAAAACAATTAGGAACTGAGTTATGTTTCTTATGAAAAAATAACTGAAGTTAGCTTTTACTTCTCTTCATGGGACTTGACCATTGCCTTTCCTTCTAAGAAGAATGCATTTCTTCCTGAGCTTTCTCTTTAGTTTTTGCCTGAGACCATATGTTTCTTATTGTTTCATTTCTTATTGTTTGCACATTCAGGGTGTTGATAATCAAAGGAAGATAATAAGTTAGGAAAGGATCATGAACTAAATGTTTGTTATGCCCCTAAAATTCATACATTGAACCACAATCCTCACTGTCATTGGAGATGTCACCTGTAAGGAAATAACTAAGGGTAAATGTGGTAAAGGGGTAGAGGGTCTCTTATCTAATAGGATTAGTGTTCTTAAAAGAAGAAGCATCAGAGAATTCATTCTCTGTCAGGTTTAGACACAGTGAGAAGGTGATTATTTGCATGTCAGGAAGAGATCTCTCTCCAGAAACCAATCATGGTGACACCTTGATCTTGGACTTCAAGTCTCAGAACTTTGATCCTGTTTAAGCTACCCAGATTGTGGTATTTTGTTTAGGCATCTGAGCAGATTAATACAGAAGGAATCTCAAAACCACCATTCTGTGTTCCAAATGATACAAAATAAACGCATGACTGAGCTATATTCTGTTGAGACACTAAGACTTACATTGCTCAGTACCTTATTAACTAATTATATGGAAATACTTAAGTAAAATAATGTGTGACTACCAAATCAATTATTTTGCAGCTGTTAAATATAATAAGCTTGAGAAAATACAGTTATTGTTAAAAGTTACATTTAGTTATATTTGAGTACCTGCTTTTTATATTTTATGGTCATATATTGAAAATATATATAAAACAAATATAGAGTCAAAAGGATAGCAAACACATGTTCCCAAAACCTAGGTTAAAATAGAACATTATTGATCCTACAAATCAAGAGTGGGTTGTCACTACTGTCTGCCTCCAATCCCCCCAACCCCATTTTCCTTCCTCCTTCCTAGAGGGTTAACTCTGTCTAGAAATTTGTTGTTCCCTTGTTCATTATAGTTTTTAATGCCTTTTAATATTTTCCCTTTTTTAAAAAAAAAATCAATACTAAGGATTGAACCCAAGGGTATTGGTGGTAGTGGTTTATTTTTACTATGATATAATCTTCCATTTTATTAAGGTACCACACTTTATCCATTTACTGATAGTAATAACTGTGTCCAGTTTTCTACTATTATAGAGGACTATTAGAAACTTTAATGTACACATCTTTTCACATACATGTATAAAAGCTGCCCCAAGATATAATTTTTTTTTTTAGTTTTTTTAAAATTTATTTCCCAAGATATAATCTAATAGAATTCTAGGTTGTAGAAAATGCCTTGATCAAGAAGAAAGTGTTAAAAATGTGTTTCCAGATGATAATAGTACCTAGCTATGGGTTCTTGATTTGATGAGAAGCATCATGCTCTTCATTCATGGCAACACAAAGGTGGTGTAGGGAGAATTTACCACCCAGAGCACTAGCTATTGATGTATTCTGTCTGGCACTGTGTCGTAGTCTTTATTTTGTTCTCAGTTACTATTAGTATAGACCAGCTGTAAGCTTAAGGGCCAGATTTTCTCCCAGAAGCAGGCTGTGCAAGCAGATGGGATTTTCACAGTAATCTAGCAAGATTTAGATACAAAGTTAAGCATAAAATCAGGAAATAACCAAACACTTTAAAGAAACCAGCAAAGTGAAAAAGAGGCACTAAATGTAATAAAACAACTTGAATAAATAGGTGGTTTACACTTAACAAAATAACTTGAAGAAATAATTCATAGAACAAACAATGAATAAATTATATCCGTAAAAATCAACTTGGTAATCTCAACAAGTGGTCAGAAAAAGTGGAGTTATCCAAAATGTAGTGTAAAAGAACAAAATGGAAAAAGTGGTAAAATAAATTTAAATATTCATACAGAACTATCAATTATAGATGTGTCTAACAATATTTTTAGAATGAGGTACTATAAACAGGACATTTTAAAAAATGATACAAAATCATTTTTCAGAATTGGAGAAAGACAGTTTTAAGTAAGTTTTTTTTTTTAAGAGTAAGAGAATCAATTTTATTTTTTTATTTTTGAGAAAGGGAGAGAATCAGTTTTATTTATTTTTTTCATCTGTGTTTTGTTTCTCTGACACTCAGTTGTGTATGTGGTGCTGGGATTCAAGCCCAGGTCCTTGCACATGCCAGGCAAGCACTCTACCACTGACCTACCTCTCTGACCCTTGAATAGGATCTTGGTGAAGTTTCAGAACATACACCAAAGATAAATAAAAATTCACTAACATTGTAAGGTGGAAAAGTAACCATCCATGAAGAAATGAGAACCAAATTGATCCACAACAGGATTGCCAATTACATGATTTTAGAAAAATGAATGTATGTATGTATTTGAAAATTTAAGACTGATCACCAGAAGATTACGATATATAATTTGCATTTAAAGAGATAACATATGTATACACACACACATATATATGTGTGTATATACATATATTACATATATATGTGTGTATATACATATATTACATATATATGTGTATGTGTATATACATATAATATACATATTTTTTATATATATATATCAGTCCAACAAAGGCAAAAAAGTGAGGTCAAGAAGAGCAGCTTTGTGCTATTTTCCAATTGATAGACCTAAAACAAAGTGAAAAAGTACATATCTATCACTGGTAGAAATATTTCAGCTGAAAGAAATACTTGTCTGTCTTTTATCACTATTGTTTTTAGATTTCAGTAGTTCTGCTTCTTAAATATTCTAGCACAAAGGTAAGCAACATATTTAATGAGGCAGTCAGTATAGGAAAGATAGGGATCAGAATCATGAAGGGACTTTCCTGTTGGCACAAGAACTAGATCTTGTTTTGTGATTAGTTCAAGAGCTATTCAGAATTACTTTTGAGTTGGAAACCAGCAGCAAATGGCAATAATTGCAAGGAGATAAATAGTATTTTTAGTTATACATAAAATACTTCTTTAAAATGTTTGTATGTGCTATGTAATTTGAGTTAGCATACATACATAGACTTGTGTATATATAAATTTCCTTCAATGCTTTTTTTTAATGGTGGCACTGGGAGTTGAACCCAAGGCATCACACATGCTAGGCAGTTGCTCTGCACCAGGACCCATTCCCAGCCTTTATTCTGCTTTCTTCATGAGTCTGGGAATGGTGATTCCCTAGGAGCAGTGAATACAATTAGCATCTGATCTTGGCTTCCAAATACCATTATGCAGTAAAGGCACTGGGGGATCTTTGTAGAACTGGTTAATTCCAGGATTGAAGTAAGGAAACTGCAAAGATAAGCATGGAACAGATTGTGGTGCCAGGTATTAAGGAAGTGTGTGAAAAGATGAGTGCGTTTTGAAAGAGCATAGGAGCCAAAATTGAAAGTGTTTGGAATAATTTGAATAACAAAGTAAAATAGTAGTATAGATTGTAACCCAATGAATAAGGTAAATATCCATATCCGAGTCCAAACTGATTGTAAATAACTGAAAAAACAAATGAAAGAGTAGTAACGACTTTCTTATAGAATTACTATTAATAAATGTAGAAGATACAAGGGGAGTAGAAAATCACCATTAGAGTAGAGAATGGTGTAGTGATTGCAAAGCCGTCTATGCATGTTAAAAATTATTGATTAAACTTATATTTAAGTTTGTAAGTTTTTTGGAGCTGATGGGAAATCATCAAAATTATTACTTAAGCTTACCTTAGAATATACTGTCAACAGGTATCAAAGAAATACAGAATCCTAATAGATCACAACATTATAGCAGTTACCCTCTTTTTTGACATTTACTGTATTTCAGTCCTCCTGTCAGGCGCCAGAGAGGAAGAAGGGATCGTCTGTCTCGGCATAATTCCATTAGTCAGGATGAAAACTATCACCATCTCCCTTATGCACAGCAGCAAGCAATAGAGGAACCTCGAGCCTTCCACCCTCCGAATGTATCTCCCCGTCTGTTACATCCTGCTGCTCATCCACCCCAGCAGAATGCAGTAATGGTTGACATACATGATCAGGTATAATAACAGAATGTTCCAGAAATATAAATGATAAAAATTGGTTGTTTATTGAGATTGATTCTTTGTTGCAGATTTCTTTTTAATCTTACCTGAAATATAGCTATTTTATTTAAGTTCTTCATTCCTTTTTAAGAGTTGAAATTTAAGTTCTACACAGAATAAAAGTTCAAAGAAAAAGGTATCACTGTAAAAAAAAAAGTAATATGAAGGAAATTAAGAATCAGTCTTAACAAAAGTGGTTAATTAGGTTTTATGTAAAACAGTTTAAATGAAAGATCATTTTTGCAAAAGCTGTCAGTTTTTAAAATTGATACATAGAACATATAGAATTAATGTAATCCTAAATAAATCTCTAGTAGTTCATTGGTGTAGCTTGAAAAGTTGATCTTATAATTTCTAGGCAGTTTAAAGAACCTGATGTAGTCTATAGCAGGAGAAAGCAAACCCATTGCTCCTTGTTTTGGTGAAGTTTTACTAAACATAAGCACATACTCATTTGTTTATCTGTTGTTTATGGCTACTTCTTTATGAGACACTATCTAAAAATAAAAAATAAAAAGGACTGGGGCTGTGACTCAGTGGTGAAGCGCCCCTGAATTAAATCCCTATTACCCAAAAAATAAAAATAGGGACTGGAGAGGTGGCTCAGCAGTGGAGCATTTACCTGGCATGTGCAAAGACTTGGATTCTATCATCTCTCTCTCTCTTTCTCTCTCTCTCTCTCTCTCTAATAAAAATTAAAAGGAAAAGCACTTATAGTACAGAGAACTAGTGAATTATACTTAATTAAAATAAAGAAATGTTCATTGTCAAAAATAAATATATATTGGTGACCTGATTTTTTTTTTTAAGAGACAGTGAGAGAGAGAGAGAGAATCAATTTTATTTTTCATGTGGCTTTCATTTCTCTGGCACTTCATTGTATACGTGGTACTGGGGTTTGAACCTTGTGTTCTTGTACATGCCAGGCAAGTGCTGTAACTGCTGAGCCACCACTCTAACCACTAGTCACTTAATTTTTTTTTTTTTTTAAGAGAGGTACACTGTGTGTGAGAGAGAGAGAATCAATTTTCTTTAGCTTTTCATGTGACTTTTGTTGCTCTGACACTTCGTTGTGTACGCGGTGCTAGGGTTGAACATGTATCCTTGTGCATTCCAGGCAAGTGCTGCAACCACTGAGCCATCGCTCCAGCCCCAGCCATTTAATTTTTGATGAATGTTATAAAGGGATTCAAGAAGGGGAAGGAAGGTCCTTTTAAATAATGCAGAAGTAAATAGATACCCATTTTGGATGAATTTAACCTTGGCTTCTTGACTTCATATCATACACAAAAATTCAAACTGGATTCTAGATCTAAATGTGAAAGACAAAGCTATTAATAAAAGAGATTATGAAGTATCAAAGATTTTTTTAAAATCATTGTATATGAAGCACTAGACACTTCATAAAATACTAGCATATTTCAGGGCTCTGTGGGGGTCTAAGCAATGTAAAAGAAGTTGGAAACTATTACATTTCATTGATTCCAAAATGTACTATTTTCATATTTTAACATATCTAAAGTTGGGATGCTTCTCACAATTAATAACATCTTAAAATCTTGGTGCAGGTCAAGCAGCAGTTGTAACACAGTTGTCATTGCTTTTCTTGTTCCAACATCAAACCTTTTGTACTTAGTCTTTTGGGATTGTGTTTAGGGGAGAGGTGAGTTAAAATTCTCCAAGCAGGAATCAAAAGTAAACCAGTGCTACATAGTTAAAAATTTGACTAAAGAATCTAGCACCTGGTGCTGGAGCGGTTGCTCAGTGGTTACAGTGCTTGCCTAGCATGTGTGAGGACCAGGGTTTAAACCCCAGCACCCCATACACAGCTAAGTGTCCGAGAAATAAAAACCACTCTCTCCATCATTAAAAAATAAAAAAAAAAAATGAATGAATAAATCTAGCACCAAATAAATTTCATGGATCATTTTAAGAACTACTACATTAGGGGCTGGAGCAGTGGCTCAGCGGTTGTGGCACTTGCCTGGTATGCGTGAGAGCCTGAGTTCAAACCCCCCACCACGTACACAATTAAGTATTGGAGCAGCAAAAGCCAGATAAACTAAAATTGTTTCTCTTTCTTCTTCCCTCCCTCCCTCCCTCCCTCTCTCTCTCTCTCACTGTCCCACTTTCTTTAAAAAAAAAAAAAAAACTTACTATATTAAAGCTCTTTTTTTTTTTTTTTTTTAACTGCATTACCAGCCTCCTTGATGGTTAAGAACTGGTGCATTTACCAACTTCCTTGATAGCACTGATCCTCTTGTAGAAAAAACACATACGAATTGAGATGAAAAGTAACAAGAGTCAGACTCTGAAAGTGAAGAAGTATTGAGACTGACCGCTTCATTTTACTTAAAATTCCCTTTTTGGGGTGGGGGGATTTTGACATTTTAATTTCTTTTGACTTTATAAGTCACTTTTTTCAAGCTGGGAAACAGAATCAACCTAATGATATGGTTCTCAGAGATCCAGGCCAAGTCTTGAGATTGTCAGCAGAATGACACTACATTACCGGGTGCTAGCAATAGGGTTATACACATTAAACAGCAACTACTTATCTTCATTTTTTATTAGGGAACAGCCAAAAGTTCAGCCTTTAAAGGCATGATGTATAGAACATGTTGGTCTAGAAAAGATAGAATGACCAAAATTATATGCAGGCAACCTACTGGAAAACAAGATCAAAGCTGGCCAAGGATTGGATATCAAGAAGTGTAAGAAAGTGCTTACACTTTGAAAACTTATTCTGTGGTTTAAAAAATTCCAGGTTTCTGTCACTAAGAAACCAAGTGAAAATATTACACATGTACCAACACTGATATTTGATTTTATGGAAGTCTTCCACCAGAATGTGAAGGTAGACTTAAATGTGTAATGCATAAGATCTTCTGCTATTTTAAAAATAAGTTACTTAGTAATAAGAAATTAGACATACTACATTCTGCCTTTGCTTGCTACAATAATAAATTGACAATGAAGACTATTTAGAAGAAATTCTCACACTGAAGAGGTAGTGAATGGTAACAAATTCCACTACAAAACAATCTCCTGCTTTCCCAGACAACTAGCACCGCTACTCTTCTATGATACAAATTCATGTGGAAAACTTGCTGAGCTTTTGCCAGGGCCAAATGAAAAACAGAACCCTTCCTAATTAGTTAATTAAGCTCAGTGAACATTTTTGGGATGGACCCATAAACTCTGGCCACTGCTTTGTGAAACATCTGCAAACTGCAGAATTCCTCAGCCCTTAGCCATAGTTTCTGTTCAGTATCTTAAAGCTGGGTTCATTTCCACCGTGACTCTTCTCAAGGCTGAGGTGTTAGTCATCAAAGTCTGGAATGTCGTCATAGGAGTAACCCTGGTAGCTTTGGATGCATAGTAGGCTATGCACAGATGGTAAAAATCTTGGCAGGAACACCAGAATGCCAATGTTCAGAACTGGATCAGCCCAGTCTGTCCCCCCTCCCCTTTTGTTGGTGTAGCCTGACAGCAAGAGGGAGCCTATGATAATGAATATGTGCCAATCAAAAACAGCACAGTGGTAAGTGCCTTGTAAGAGATCTTAGGAAGGCTTTTCTTAAACTGAAAGTTGATGTAGCCTTATCTGTGCTGGAGAGCCTTGAGTATTTTACTTTATTACTGGGGATTCCAGTAGTCAGGTTAGTACAACACAGCATCATAACAAGCAGACACAGCTACAATCTGAGCACTGTGCCAGGCCACTTTCCAGGGTACTTGCCCACAGATAGCGGCCGAGGCGTCACAGGCTGTGCCATGCCAGACTAACTGCCGCCCCAGCAAGCACCAGCTCACCGACCTACAGTTTTTTTTTATGAACACTCAAATGTTATGTGATCTCAATTACATGGCCTTTAATAAATTTATAAATGTAGAATTTCTAAGTGAGAAAGCACTGTGTCATTTAATTGGGAATATTTTTCTTAGTATGCTAAAAAATTATGCAATTGATAACATCTTGGATTCAATAAAATAGACTTAAGCTATGACAAAATTTTATCAGAAAGCAGTAGTTGATTTTTAATCAAAAGATAAAATGGATTGGAAAAAAATATTTTGGCTACAAATGACAAGCAATAAATTTCTGTCTCCCAAAACAGAACTAAAAATGGTTGTGACAAATGAGAAAATGGGTAGTGAGCAAAGAATAGCGATTATTTGCAGAAAAGAAAATCTTAATAAAGTGTGTGGAAAGATGCTCATCCTCTCTAATCAAAGGAATGCAAATTTTGAGACAAGAATGCTGATAACATTTTTCACTCTCCAGATATGAAAGCATGCTTATAATACAAATGAGTCATCTTTGAATAGAAATGCTGGGAAGTGGGCCTCATTTATTACTATATGACTTACTCCATCCAACATTATACAGGTGGTTTGGCAGTCTTTTTTTTTTTTCTTTACTGAGGATTGAACTCTGGGGTGCTCTACCACTGCGCTACATCCCCAACCCTTTTATTTTTTTTAGGAAAAATAAAAATCATATTAAGTTGCTGAGCCTGGCCTTGAATTTGTAATCCTCCAACCTCAGCTTCCCAAAGTAGCTGGGATTACAGGTGTGCACCACTATGGCTGGCCTATTTGATGCTATTTTTAAAAGCATTCACTCTTTTAACCAGTATAAATAAAACTACTAGTACTGTAGAATAGTATGTTGAACTTTTATAGTCATTTGTATAGGCAAAAGAGTGATAATCTATTATGATATGGTAGCACTTTGTTAAGTAGGTATGCTGAAAACGTCTTAATAGGGACTTAGGGATATAACTCGGTAGCATCCTTGCCTGGCATGCTCAAGAGACCTGGGTTCAAACCCCAGTACTGAAAAAAAAAGAAAAGAAAAGAAAAATACCAAAGGCTAATATCAAAAGGAAGAAGTTGAATACATATCTACAATATAAAATTATGTGGAAAAAAAAGTATGTCTTACTTTTGTTTTCTTTCTCTTTCTTTTTTAAAGAGAGAAGGAGAGAGAAAGAATCAGTTTTATTTAATTTTTCATCTGGCCTTTGTTTCTCCAACACTTAGCTGTGTGTGTGGTGCTGGGGTTTGAACCTGGGTCCTCACACTTGCCAGGCAAACATTCCAACTGCTAAGCCACCACTCCAGCTGATGACTTATTTTCTGTTAAGAAAACAAAAACACATGACACTTTATGTGTAATTATGCCTATATATGTTTATATGCTTATAGAGAAAGAGAAGAATATGTTATTAACATTATTTGTCCTCAGGATAGGGAAGATGAGACTGAAATTGGAGATAATTTTATATATGTAGTGGGGGGGCAGTGCTGGGAGTTTAGCCCAGGGCCTTGTATACATGCTAGGCAAGCCCTCTATCACTGAACTACTTCAGCCCAAATAAATGTTTTAAAATTCATTCAGTTCCAACTACTTTCCATTATTTCCCTAGTTGGAATTAAACATTCTTTTCTGTTGAATTGTAAGAATGGAAGCTTGTATTCCTGGTATACAAAAAGGGGAAACTTGAGGCTAGAACAGTGGCTCAGCGGTTGGAGCGCTTTCCTGGCAAACACAAGGACATGGGTTTGAACCCCAGCACCACATATACAACTAAGTATCAGAAAACAAAGGCCAGATGAAAAACTAAATTAAAAAATTGATTAAAAAAAAAAGGAGGAGTGAGGTGAGGGCAGGACTTATAGAACTGGTTACAGTTTTCACTTTTAGAAGATTTACGCTCTGTGTGGCCTGCTAGATGAATTAGTATAGCAGTAGATTACTCTGAGCTTTTCAGCTTTTCAAGTCATTTTGAGATAAAGAGTTTAGCCCCAGTTCTTTTTTTTTTTTTTTAAAGAGAGAACGTTAATTTTACTTAGTTTTTCCATGTGGTTTTCATTGCTCTGACACTTTGTTGTGTACGTGGTGCTGGGGTTCAAACCTGCATCTTCACACATGCCAGGCAAGCACCATAACTGCCAGGGCACCATTCCAGCCCCCTAACCCCCATTTTGACAGGATCATATGTAGTATTTGAATGGTCAGTTTTCCTCTGCAAAGACAGTGAATGTCCTGGTTGAAAAGCCTGGAGGAAGTGTTTTGATAAACCTGTGCATCTGAGAAGGGGAATCAATAAATGTCCAAATGTTAATTTTTAATAACTAACATTGTATCCAAACAGCTAAAGTTCTATTTTTCTTTCTAATAGCTCCATCAAGGAACAGTCCCTGTTTCTTATACAGTAACAACAGTGGCACCGCATGGGATTCCACTCTGCACAGGCCAGCACATCCCTGCTTGCAGTACACAACAGGTCCCAGGATGCTCTGTGGTTTTCAGTGGACAACACCTTCCTGTCTGTAGTGTGCCTCCTCCAGTAAGTTGATGCCTTTATTTTCATTAGATCTTACTGTTAAACACACCAACTTGGATTTGGTTTTGTAATTTAAAACTCAGAAATCCCTCTTTAGAATGAACGTAAGCAAGCCTGGTGACATACGCCTATAATCCAAGCGACTCTAGAGGCTGAGGCTGGAGAATTGCAAGTTCAAAGCCAGCCTCAGCAACTTAGGTAGGCCCTAAGCAACTTAGTGACACTCTGCCTCAAAATGAAATAGAAAAAGGCTGGGGATATGGCTTAGTGGTTAAGCACTAAGTGGTTCAATCCCCGGTTTCAAAAACATACATAAATAAAATAGAATGAACATAAGCAAACAAAATTTAAGAGACTGTCTTTGTAGCTTCCCTTCCAAGTAAAAATCTCAACATGATTATAATAACCATTTAATAAAAGTTGCTTTAAAATGTGATATATTTTTACATTAAATTACATACATTTGGGAGCTGGAGTGGTGACTCAGCAGTTGTGGCGCTTGCCTGGCATGTGTAAGGACGCAGGTTTGAACCCCAGCACCATGTACACAGCGAAGTGTTGGAGCAATGAAGACCACATGAAATATTAAATAAAATTGATTCTGTCTTTATCTTGCTCCCTCTCACTGTCCCTCTCTTTAAAAAAAAAAAATTATACATATTTGAATATTTTGAGAGTCAAACCATATCCCTTCCTATATGAACACTTTATAATTAAAGCTAGATAAAATTGGGGCTGGAGCAGTGTCTCAGCAGTCATGACGCTTGCCTAGCATGCATGAGTACACAGGTCAAGTCCCAGCACCATATACACAACAAAGTGTCAGAGCAATGAAAGCCACATAAAAAACTAAATAAAATTGATTTTCTCTTTCACCATCCTTCTCTCTCTCTTTTAAAAAAAAAAAAAAAAAAAAGCTAAATAAAGCCTGGTTCATTGGTGCCTGCCTGTAATCCTAGTGACTTGGGAGGCTAAAGCAAGAGGATTGCAAGTTCAAGGCCTCAGAAACTTAGAGAAACCCCATCTCAAAATTAAAAGGTCTGGTAATGTAGCTCAGGGGTAAAGCACCCAAGTTTAATCCTCAATAAACATATCCTCCCCATATAAAAGATAGAAAAAGGTTGGCTAAAGTCTTGGGCACTATAGAGTTTAACAGTTAATAATCTTAGTGCACCTACTGGATTTTAATGGGTACTTTTGAGTGCCTGGTCCCTATGGTAGGGTATCATCCCCATTTTCTAGATGCTGAATCTGAAAGTTAAATGATATGTACTTAATGTCATAGATAGTATGGTAGAGAAGAGATTCACATCCACTTCTTTTAGCCTCTGACACTTAAGTACCAACTAATCCAACCTCTTTATTTCACAAATGAAGGTACTGAAATCCAGAGGCTGTAGATGACTTAACATCAATAATGTCTTTAAAGGAAAGCACTTGGCAAAAATCTAACTATAGGAAGAGAGACTAAGAGAATCAATTTTATTTATTTTTTTCATCTGGCCTTGGATTCTCCAACATTTCGTTGTGTATGTGGTCCTACTGGGGTTTGAACCTGGGTCCTTGCTTACCGCTGCTCTAGCCCCACTATATGCTGTGAATGTGAGATTAAGGCAAACATACACATCCCAGTATCAGTTTAACAGATGAATTTACCCAAACTTGCTTTCTCAGTAAGAACCATTGTCAACCAAAATAGTGAGACCATAAAGCAGTTAGTTGTAAGTTGTGCTCTTATAAAACAAGTCCTAGAGGCTACAAATGTAGCTCAGCAGTAGAGCACTTGTCTAACATGTATGAGGCCCTGAGTTCAATTTCCAGTACCACCAAAAATAAATAAATTTAAAAAGCCCTAGAAAGAAAAAAATTTCTACAAGATTGAAAAGCAAAGTTTCTTAGAATACAATAGTATTTGCTACATCTTCAAACTAGAGTGAAGTTCCTTTTCTGTGTAGCATCAGCCCCCCACTCCATTTCATGGGTGTTTAAAAAAAAAAAAGGCATTTTAACTGATTTGGAAGAACTACATAAAATGTATCAGTATAGTAACTTATTAGTAAATGTAAAATGCAATAATATTTTTAGTAGAAGTTAGTAAAATTTTTTGTATGTTTTTTGGGAAAGGTATAGCAGTGATTTTAAGCCCATTGTATCTTTTTTAAAAATTAATATATTCTGATATTTTTAACAAAAAAATAATTTCTCTTACAGATGCTTCAAGCATGTTCGGTTCAGCATTTACCAGTACCATATGCTGCGTTCCCACCCCTTATCTCTAGTGATCCATTTCTTATACATCCTCCTCACCTTTCCCCTCATCATCCTCCTCATTTGCCACCACCAGGCCAGTTTGTCCCTTTCCAAACACAGCAATCACGATCGGTAGGTATCTCTTGTTTTTAATTCACTCAGAATTTTTTTTTTTGAAGAGAGAGGGACAGTGAGAGAGAGAAAGAGAGAAACAGCTTTATTTAGTTTTCACATGGCCTTAGTTGCTCCAACACTTAGTTGTGTACGTGGTGCTGGGGTCTGAACCCAGGTCCTCGTGCTTGCCAGGTAAGCGCTGAAACCGCTGAGCCACCGCTCCAGCCACCACTCAGAATGTTTAAACCAGGCAGAGTAGTTTAGTAAGTTATTGCCATTTAAGCACTTAGACATTTTTATGGTTCTTAAAGGCTGGGCACAGTGGCACATACCCGTAATCCCAGTGATATGGGAGGCTAAGGTAGGAGGATTGCAAGTTCAAAGCCAGCCTAAGTAACTTAGCAAGATCATGTCTCAAAATTAAAAAAAAGAAATGGGCTGAGGATGTGGATCAGTGGTTAAGCACCTGGGTTCAATCCCTGGTACCCCATCACCACCAAAAAAAAGGAATCCATAGACAAATTTGTATAAGCCGTGAATTCACCCGATTTCTTAAAATTTTCTAGTTATTTTAATGTCACATATCTAATTTGAATTTGTATTATTCATATCTGCAACCCTTCGTGTCATAAATCTGCAAAAATTAGTTGTACTATTTTTTACCTTTTGTATGTCTACATTAAAAATACTTCGAAATTAATACTTGTTAGAATATGTGTATCACTAGGCACATAAATTAACTTCAAAGTCTCATTTTTTTCTGAGGGCCTACTTTTCTATGTTCTGATAAAAAGCAAATGAAATAGTCTACTAACATAGTTAATTTTATCCTCGGGTTGGAATATAGCTGAGAGGCATATTATTTTGGGGGTCTGGCATAGGAAAACACTGTATAAATAAAAAGAAGGGCACAGAAAAAAGTTCCATTTATGCAGGGTATGATGGTGCATGCCTGTAATCCCAGCAGTTTAGGAGACTGAGGCAGGTGATCGCAGGTTCAAGGATAATCTCAGCAACTTAGCAAGACCTTGTCTCAGAAATAAAATTTTAAAAAGGACTGCAGGATATCAGGCTTGGTGGCACATGCCCATAATCCCAGCAACTCAGGAGACTGAGGCAGGAGGATTGCAAGTTCAAAGCCAGCCTCAGCAATTTAACAAGAAATGGTCTCAAAATAAAAAATGTCTGGGGATATTGCTCAGTGGATAAGCACCCCTGGGTTAAATCTCTTGTACCATAAATAAGTAAGTAAATAAGGCTGGGGATGTGGCTCAGTAGTCAAGTGCCCCTGAGTTAAATCCCTGGTACCAAAAAAAGGGAGGGATAGGGAGCTACAGTTGTAACTCAGTGGCAAAGTGTCCCTGGTTTCAATCCATGGTACTCCCCCACCAACAAAAAGATATTCAGGGTTTTTTGGTTTGGGGGAGATTTGTTTTGTTGTTTTTTGGTATTGGGGATTGAACTCAGGGTGCTTAACCACTGAGCTCCATCAACAGCCCTTTTATTTTTTATTTTGAGACAGGGTCTCACTAATTTGATGAGGGCCTCACTAAATTGCTGAGACTGAGTTTGAATTTGCGATCCTCCTGTGTCAGCCTCCCAAGCCAGTGGGATTATAGGCGTGCACCATCACACCTGGCTTAATTTTTTATTATTAAACACTACCCATTTGAAAACTAGAATTATATTAATTTTTTTTTTAACCTCCACAGCCTCTCCAGAGGATAGAAAATGAAGTGGAACTCTTAGGAGAACACCTTCAAGTAGGAAGTTTTACTTATCCCCCGTCAGCCCATCCCCCAACATTACCTCCATCAGCTCCTTTGCAGTTCTTGACGCATGATCCTTTGCATCAGGAGGTGTCTTTTGGAGTAGTAAGTTTTCACACATTGCTTTGATAATCTGTTTGTTTTGAGGGGTTTCGGTATGGCTTTCAACATGTTCAGAAGTTTAAATGTATTCTTGATAACATTCATTTGGAAAATTATATTTAGAAATGTACCTGAGGGGTTGGGGATTTAGCTCAGTGGCAGAGTGCATTCGCAAGGCCCCAGTTCAGTCCTCAGCCCGGAAAAAAAAAAGAAATGCACATGAAATGTATGTTTTTAAAGTATGTCTATATTAAATTTAAGAAATATAACATTTGAACAGTGAACAGCCAAACCCCAGGACACTTTATTTTAGATATTATGTTTTTGTAAATGTAGAATGATATTAAATCATTTTAACACTTTTCCCCGTCCAGCCTTATCCTCCATTTATGCCTCGGAGGCTCACGGGACGCAGTAGATACCGATCCCAGCAGCCAATACCACCTCCGCCTTATCATCCCAGCTTACTGCCATATGTGTTGTAAGTTCTTTGTTTTTTACTGAATTCTAAATGTTTAAAACCTTGAGATTATGAATTCTCTGCGGTCTCTTAATTTAGGGTGTTTTAGATATTGCTTTTACTTAAGAGATTAGTTTGGGGGTCAGGAAGCCAATGAAGGATAAAAAGTCAAGGAAATGGGAGAAGTGGGGGAAGAAATCTCTGAGCCCAAAATTAGGTTTAATAAATCAAGAGGTGGAAAAGGTTTTTAGCCAGATGTGATGGTGCACCCCTGTAATCTCCACAACTTGGGAAGCTGAGACAATAGGATTGCAAGTTCAAAGCCAACCTCAGCAACTTAACGAGGCCCTGAGTAACTTAGCTGGTACTCTGTCTCAAAATAAAAAGTGATAAGGGCAGAGGTTGTGATTCAGTGGTTAAGTGAGGCTGGGTTCAATCTCTGCCACCAAAATAAAAAAGTTTTAAACACCTTTTTTTATAGCTAACATCACTTGCTGTCACTTTTGCTTATATAGCTTTCAATGCTGTTTCTTTTGGGGAAAAGGAGACTAGAAGTTATTTGTGTATCCTAGAAATACTCTGTTAGGATTAGGTTTGCCTATAACAAATAATCATGGATTAAACGTGTTCTTTATTTCTCTCACATGTATTAAAGTCTAGCAGTAGGCAAATTCAGGGTGATTTGTTAGCCCTGTGACTATGAGATATGGTGACATCATGATCTTGGAAATTCTGTGTGATCTGAACTGCTTCTCAGACTCTAGCCATCTTGTCCATTTTCTAGCTAACAAAAAATGAAAATGGGTCCCTTCGGCTATCTGCTTTTCTCAAAGATATTTCCTAAAAGTAGCACGTTACTCCTACATTTTGGCCAGAACTTAGTCATGTGTCTATAATTACCTTCCAGGAAAGGTAGGAAATATGCTGTCTACACTAGAAGGCCACATTCCTATGTCTTATTTATCTGGTAGTTTTAGCTCCTTTTCCCTTTCTCCTTCCTTCCCTCCCCTTTATCTTTCATATGAGTCTCCCAGTTTTGTTCTTAGAATTTTTCTATTTAAGATCTTTTGCATTTCCATATAAATTTTAAAATCATTTTGTTAGTTTCTACTTAAAAAAAAAAAAAAAACTTGCTAGGGACTAGAGCAGTGGCTCAGCAGTTGCAGCGCTTGCCTAGCGTACACAGTACGTGAGTTCAAACCCCAGCACCATGTACACAACAGAGTGTCAAAGTAACGAAAGCCACATGAAAAACTAAATAAAATTGATACTCTCTGTCACTGTCCCTCTCCTTCTTTTTTAAGAAAAAAAAAACTAGCTTTTTTTTTGTTTAAGAGAATCAATTCTATTCATTTTTTTCATCTGGTTTTTGTTTTTCTGACAGTTTGTTGTGTATGTGGTGCTAGGGTTTGAACCCAGGTCCTTGTGCATGCCAGGCAAGTGCTATCACCACTGAGCCAACATTCCAGCCCCAGTTTGCTAGGTTTTGATAGGGATATATTTAATTTATAGATCAATTTTATGGAACATTGATATCTTAACAGTTAACTTTGAGTTTTCTAATCTACTAATATGGTATATTGCTGTTTATTGTAACAATGTTTATGTAGTTACAATTGCACAGTCTTGTGGTTATAATTGCACAGTCTTGTGTGTTTTGTGAAGTTTATCCCTACATTCATGTTTGTTTTTCAGTAGGGATTGAACTCAGGAGCACTCAACCGCTGAGCCACATCCTTAGCCCTTTTTATTTATTTATTTTTTAAGAGAGAGAAAGAATTTTTTTTTCCTTAAGAAAGAGGGGACATGGGGCTGGAGCGGTAGTTCGGTGGTTACAGTGCTTGCCTGCCATGCGGCAGTCCACTGGTTCAAACCCCAGCACCCACGTACACAACTAAGTGTCAGAGTAACGAAAAGCTCAATAAAAACTGATTCTCTCTGTCTCTGTATCTCTCTCTCACTGTCCTCTCAATAAAATAAAATAAAAAATAAAATGTATTTTAAAAAAAAGAGGGGACAGAGAGAAAGAGAGAAGCAATCTTTATTTAATTTTTCATGTGACTTTCATTCCTCAGACACTTTGTTGTGTACGTGGTGCTGGGGTTTGAACTTGCGTCCTGGCACTTGCCAGTCAAGCGCCGTAACCACTAAGCCACCACTCCAGCCCCAAGAATCAATTTTTTAATTTAGTTTATCTTGTAGCTTTCGTTGCTTCAACATTTCGTTGTGTATGTGGTACTAGGGTTCAAACCCCGCGTCTTGGTGCATGCCAGGCTTTGAATTTGCTATCCTCCTGCCTCAGCCTCCTGAGCTACTGGAATTATTAGGTGCCACACTGCACCTAGCTCAGCTTTTATTTTTTGTTGCTAGAAAAGTTAATGTTTTTAAAGGGGTGTACTGGCCTTTGTCCTTCCTGTCCTGTTCTTCGAATTAATGTACCAACATCAATGCAAGCATGGTCATTTTCATTGTAGATCAATGCTTCCAGTACCACCTGCAGTGGGCCCAACTTTCAGCTTTGAATTGGATGTGGAAGATGGAGAAGTAGAAAATTACGAGGTAAGTAGATGAACTGTGAATTAATTTGGGGAGTATTGCATCATGAAAGTATTGCTCTAATCACCTCTTTCATCTAATTAAACATCTGTTGGGGACTGGAGCTGTGGCTCAGTGGTTGAAGTGCTTCCCTGGCATGCGTGAGGACCCAGGTTTGAACCCTAGCACCACATATACAACTAGGTGTCAGAGGAATAAAGGCCAGATGAAAAACTAAATAAAATTATTCTCACTCACTCTCTTTTGTTTTTTCGTTTTATTTAGCTCTTCATGTGGGTTTCATTGCTCCTACACTCAGTTGTACGTGGTGCTGGGGTTTGAACCCACATCCTCGCACATGTCAGGCCAGCGTGTAACTCACGAACTACTGCTCCAGCCCTCTCTCTCTAAAAAAAATCTGTTGCATCAACATCTAATTTGATCATGTGCCACCAATCTATAACAAGTAGGTAGACTTCAGTGCTCTGTTAGTTACACCAAATTCTAGCTGGGCTCAGAGGCACATGCCTATAATCCCAGCAACTCAGGAGGCTGAGGAAGGAGGATCACAAGTTCAAAGCCAGCCTTAGCAACTTAATGAGGCCCTGAGTAACGTAGCAAGACCCTATCTCCAAAAAAATAGAGGCAGTGGTGATGGCACTTGCCTGGCATGCATGCGGATGTGGGTTCAAACCCCAACCCACATACACAACAAAGTGTCAGAGCAATGAAAGCCACATGAAAAATGAAATAAAATTGATTCTCTCTCTCTCATTGTCCCTCTCTCTTTAAAAAATAATAAAATAAAAAGGGCTGGGGATGTGGCTCAGCGATTAAGCAACCCTGGGTTCAATCCCGGGTACCAAGGGAAAAAAAAACAAGTTACACACAGTTCCATTGAGCGAATGCAAATGAGAACATGGGAAGTTTTGATTAGCTGTTCTGTAAACATTTTGTGGAAGTAAAAGTGTTTGAACTGGATCTTGAAGGATAAGGAAATTTTTTCATATATGAGATAGAGGCAGGGAAGTGCATGACAGTCTTGAGGAATAGTGAATATAGTCTGTGGCTAAAATGAAAGGAGAAAGTAAGATTTGATTGAAAATCTCAATTAGATGTCCTTGATTGCCTTCCTAATGTTTCTGGTGTTTTTATGGCATCAAATCTTTAAAGAATCAAAACTCTGCTAGTAGTATAACGGGATAGATGGAAGTGGTATCAAAAAACTAAGAAGGTACTTTATGAACTAGGAGAAACTATATAATCCTGTATTTGATACAGGATTAATATCCAAAATACATGAGGAGCTCTCACAATAATAGGAAAAACTAAATAATTTGATTAAAAATGGACAAAGGAATAGAGGTTTCTCAAAAGAAGAAATAAGAATGACCAATGGTGCTCAGCATCACTGATCATGAGGGAAATGTAAATCAAAATCACAGTGAGATATCCCTTCACACCTGTTAGTATGGCTGTTTTAAAACCAACAAGGTAAGCATTGGTAGGGTGTGGAGAAAAGTGAACCTTTGTGATGCTGTTGATTGGAAGGTAAACTGGTACAGCCCTTGTGGAAAACAAATAAAGCACTATCAGTGATATGGCTTAGCAGTTCCCCTGCTGATTATATATCCTAAGAAAATCAAATCAGTACTCTGTAGAGATATCTGTACTTCCACATCCTTTGCAGCATCATTCACAATAGTTAGGATATGGAGACAACTTGTGTGTATCTATGGATGACCAGATAAATTGCGGTGTAAATAGAGTGGAATATTATTCACCCTCAAATTGAGACACTGCTATTTGACAACATGAATCTGAAAGACATTGTGCTAAGTGAAATAAAGGAGAAGGGGCAGGAAATACTGTGTAATCTTGAAAACTTGCTAGGAGAATAGATCTTAGGTGCCCTTAACCTCCAAAAAAAAAAACCGGTGATGGGTAGATTAATTTGCTTAACTCTTGTTCACTCTGTATATACCAAGTTATCATGTTGTGTACCTTAAATATATACAATACAGAAAGAAAGTACAGCTTTGAAAGACATTTTTAACACTAGAATTGATAGAATTTGGTCTTGAATGGTGAATTGTGGTGTCAAAGGTAAGGGCATAAATATCACAAAACATGATGCTCTACAACAGCCAGTGAAGAAAGCATAGATGCATAGTGCCAGTGGTCAAATAGTTGACATCATCTAATTTAGCCGAGGTTGATCTTGCTATATTATTTGAGTTAAGAATTTAAGAGGTGTCCTTTGAGAGTTGAAAGGCAAATTTAGATTTGAATATGAATGTAAGTAGTCATGTGACCTTGATTGGATGCTGCCAGCCATCATTTTTACCTCACCTTCACTGTGTCTCCTTTTTCACATGCACACTGGGACAGTTTTATAGGTGAATTGAATGTGAGGATGGGAGGGGTAACAATCTTAAACTACTTTTTTTTTTTTTTTTTTTAATGCACAAGGAAGAGCTCTAGGCTGATGTTATATTCTGTAGTTTTTCAAAAGGTTAATGTTTGTCTCTTCTTTTCTCCCTTCATAATCACACTGTGTTGTCTTTTAGATTCTTTTGTTGTCTTTTGTTTTTGTCATTGTTTTCACAACACTGGAATTAAATGCAGATCCCTGCACACCTGTGCAAGCACTCTGCCAAGGAGCTTCATTCCTAGCCCATTTTAATTTTTTATTTTTTTATTTATACATACATTCATGTATGCATCACTCACAACAGTTAGGATATGGCAACAACTGTGTACATCTATGGATGACCACATAAATTGTGGTGTGGACACTCTGCCACAGAACTATTTTATTTTTTACTTTGAGACGGGATCTCACTAAGTTGCTGAGGCTGACTGAATTTTTGATCTTCCTGCCTCAGCCTGCCAAGTTGCTGGGATTCCAAGCACACACCACCATGCCTATCTAGATTTTATTTCCTGAGAGTAAAGGAGGCAATAATAATTTCCTCATTTTATTTCTACCATTTGCATAGAGCAGTATCTATAGCAATAAGAGTTGCTTGTCTTAACTAAAATTAAAGTGTCGTAGTCACATTGCTTTTCAGTGGAAAAGCAGTAACACATTTGTAATATAAGAAATATATTGGGGATGAAGCAATGGCTCAGCAGTTAATGGCGCTTATCTGGCATGCATGAGTGAGTATGAGAGTTTGAACCCCAGCACCTCGTACACAACAAAGGCCACATGAAAAACTAAATAAAACTGATTTGGAGCAGCAAAGGCCACATGAAAAACTAAATAAAACTGATTCTCTCTCCTCTCTCTCTCTCTCTCTCTGTCACTCTCACTGTCGCTCTCTCTTTATAAAGAAAGAAATGTATCTTATTTTGACTTTGGAATCCTTTTCTAAACTGTATTTTTTTTGGTTGAATATTTTGATGTTCTGCAAAGTCATACTTTTAATTCAAAAAAACCTACCTTGTTATTTTGGTTTTATCTCCTAGTGTAGATGTTAAACACTTCCTAGGCCTGGTTCCCTCCAGATTGCTTCTCCTACACACACCCTACACCCTTACTCCTCCAACCCCCAGTCTACTGAATGTGTTTTTGTCTTGGTACCTTTACTTCCCTTAGCTCTTTAGCTAAGATTTTTCTCCATTCCTCCATGTTTTGAAAATATAGCACAAAAATTGCCATCCTTGGGGCTGGAGCCGTGGCTCGGTGGTTACGGTGCTTGCCCGCCATGCGCAAGTACACGGGTTCAAACCCCAGCACCCACGTACACAACTAAGTGTCAGAGCAACGAACATGTGAAAAACTCAATAAAAATTGATTCTCTCTGTCTTTCTTTCTCTCTCTCTCTCTCTCACAGTCCTTCTCTCTTTAAAAAAAAAAAATTGCCATCCTATGAACAACATTTCTAGTCTTTATCTCCTGAGTTTAAGTGGGTCTCTTCCTCTTGTTTTTCTTATGGTACTTGAGCACTAATTATGTCTGCCTTTAGTTGTCTTGCCTGCTGCATTATGTAAATTTGTTGGACTTGATCATCATAATACTCTACATCTACTAAGAGCTTATGAGCATATCTGTTGCTCTTCGTATCGTATATCATGTGCAATGTAGGTATAAGGATATTTATCAACTATATCATGAATTTGCTCTAAATTTTATACATATCTAATTGTAATTAGCCTTGGTTAAATTCAGCTTACTGTAATCCAGCATTTAGAAGGATTGAGGTGGAGCAGATAATGGGATCCATTTATTTAGATGATCCAATTGTCCAAATAAGGCTGTTCCCAAAAGCAAAGCTTTGACTATCATCTAAAACACACATAGAGTTATCCCAGCATTAGATATTGAAATTTGGGGAAATTAATTCTATTCCTCTCATTGTCCGTTGCCATTTCTGTATTACCCATGTGGCATCCTACATGCTAGAGAAAAGCAGTCCATTAAAGGCAGCCTAATTGTAGGATAAAGCACAGCCAGGATTGGTGGCACATGCCTGTAATCCCAGATACTCAGGAGGCTGAGGCAGGAGATCACAAGTTTAAGGCCAGTGTGAGCAACTTAGTGAGATCCTGTCTCAAAGTGAAGAATAAAAAGACTGGGAATCTTAATTCGGTGGTAGAGGATCCTGAGTTCATTCCCCAAGACTGTTAAAAAAAAAAAAAAAAACTGGGAGAAAAGTGCTGGTACAGAAAACAATAAGCATAGTAACTGCAGCATTTTTTTTAAGAGAGAGAATCAGTTTTATTTAGTTTTTCATGTGCCTTTCATTACTCCGACCCTTCGGTGTGTACATGGTGCTGGGGTTTGAACCCACGTCCTTGCACATGCCGGGCAAATGCCATAACCACTGAGCCACCGCTCCAGCCCCACTGCAGCACATGTAAAACACATCAAATACCTTAAAATTCTTAAATTCATAGTGGATACTTCAAAAAAGCATGATTTATTTAGCCTCCCTTTTCCTTACAAATTATACCACTAGGTACAATTTGGTATGAGACAGTTGCTCATTATAAAAATATTTAATCTCAGAACTGAATGATAACGGCCAAGAAAAGTGTGTAGCTAGGTGGTAGAGCACCTGAGGGTTCAGTCCCCAGTTCAGCAAAAAACAAAGAATGATGAAGTTAGAATGTCATTTTGCCATCCTTGATGAATTAATGAATCTAGACAGTGTTCCATCAGTGCCTGCTAACATAACGACTGGGCATCATGGTTATAAAAGAAGACTGCAAGACTGTGTCCTTCCTCTCCTGATCCACTAACTTACAGAAAGTAAACCAGACAAATCAGTAGAATCGCACTGTGGAGATTTCTATAGCCCACAGATTCAACAAATATAAGGATAAAAAAGAGAGTTGGGACATATTAAATCATGGTAACTTACTGGGCTCCCTATTCAGACCATTTGTCTTGAAAATAATCAGAACAGTGACATTTGAACACTAATTAGATATTTGATGTTGAAGAATTAGCATTAAGTTTTTAGGTGCAGGGATGTCATTGTGGTTATGTTCCTTTGAAGTTTGTCTTTTAGTTGTTGGTTCCATGGTCGAGGTGACCCACCTCCCTGAGGCTCATTTTGCAAGTGCTGAACTTGTCCATGCAGTTCTCAATCATGTCTTTAACCAGAGTTTTTGTGACTGGAACAGCTGGTCGTATTGCATATTCACTTTTGTATAATATTGGAAATGGACCTGTCTTTGGTAAGCACCAGCCTACAATTATTGTGCTGTTGGATATCACTTCTATTCTGGGTGTCCTGGATGGTGTCCTAATGAAACTGCAAGACCATGTACTTCCTCTCTGAAAAATGCCATTGCAACAGATAAAGATTGCTTTCAAAGACCTGAATGTGGCTGTTCTTTATAGGCGCTGTGCCAAGAAGGGAAAGAAAAATGTAATGAATGTAAATGTGAAAATATTGAAAAGGATGTTGCCTCTGAAAAATATGCCAAGTCAGTTAAGGTTATTATTCTAGGAAACCCAGCTAATACCAACTGCCTGACTGCCTCCATGTCAACTCCCTCCATCCCCAAGGAGACTTGACTCCTTTGGACCACAACCAAGCTAAATCTCATTTTGTGCTAAAAAAGAAATTGATCCTCAGCTCACTATCCAGATGACAACTATGCCAAGGTGCAATTGCAAGGAAAGGAAGTTGGTGTTTATGCAGCTTTAAAAGGTGACAGTTGGCTCAAGGGAGAGTTCATTATGACCATGCAGTAGCATGGTGCTCTTATCATCAAGGCTGAAAGATCATCCAGTATGATGTTTGCCTCAAAAGCCATCTCTGACCACATCAGAGACATCTGGTTTGGAACCTAAGGGGTGTGTGTTACATGCGTGTTACCCATGATGGAAGTTCTATGGTTTTACCATAATCTGCTCTGCTCATTCCCTGTTGTCATCAAGAATAAGACCTGGAAATATGCTGAAGGTCTCCTTATTAATGATTTCTCACATGAAAAGATGGATATTGCAGGGGGGAAAAAATTGCTTTTGAATTTGTTTGCCTGAGTAGGCCATCATTTTGATGTTACCATATGCCCCAAAACTGAAGACTCTACATGTCATCTCTGACTCTAGGATCAAAATAATAATATTATCCTTAAATTACTCATGAAAAACACCACCACTGAGCCACATTTTCAGCCCTTTTTTATTCTTTATTTTGAGTCAGGGTCTCACTAAACCCAGGGCCTCACTAACTTACTGAGGCTGGCTTTGAACTTGCAATCCTCCTGCCTTAGTCTCCCAAGTCACTGGTATTACAGGCATGCATCACCCTACCTGGCCTTAGAACAACATATTTTAAAGATTGTTTTTCCCGATACAGATTTGTGAGTAAAAGTCTTATTATGATATTAGTGCTACCTTCTAAATTTTAAAAAATATTCAAATAGAAAAAAGCTCTTTCAGAGCGGTGGTTCTCAACCTGGGCACAGTTTTGTCCCTTGGAATGTTTGATAATGTCTGGAGACACTTTTGGTTGTTGAAACTGGGAAGTGCTACTGGCATTTAATGGGTAGAGGCCAAAGATGTTGCTGAACATCTGTATCCTGTAGTACTTTGGATAGCCTCTATGACAGAATAATCCAGCCTAAAATGTCAAAAGTGCTTAAGCTGGTAAACTGTTTTACAGATACACACATAACTATTTTGCTAGTGAAATAATACCATCTCTTTTATTTTTATTTCAAAATAATCTGGGGTTTAGAGCAGATAGTGATAGATTTAACAAAATCAGCCATGAATTATTGAGCATGGTTAATGGGTATTCCTATTCATTGCACTCTTTTTCTGCGTGTGTGTGTGTGTTTGTGTGCGTGTATAAATTTTTCTATATAAAATAAAATCTTTAAGATTAATGGAGTTGAAATTTAAAGAAAGATGAAAATGTCACTTTTTTTCCCTGTAGGCCCTCTTAAACCTAGCAGAGCGATTGGGAGAGGCTAAACCCCGAGGACTGACTAAAGCAGATATTGAACAACTTCCTTCTTATCGATTTAATCCTAATAACCACCAGTCAGAACAGACTTTGTAAGTATATTTTTTTTGACATCAGTATTTTTAAATTTCCTTTTCTACCTTTAATGAAATAAAAGCTTGAGACTCAGAGATAACAATATAAAAATACATTATCTCTCTTTCTCACTCTGGTATGCTGACTAACAAGGTAGTCACTCATCACATTGAGCTATTTAGATTGATGAAATTAACAAATTTCTTGCTTGGAGTGGTGGTGCACTCATCTGTAAACCAAGTTACTCAGGAGGCTGAGGCAGGAGGTTCACAAGTTCAAAGCCAGCTTTGGGCAATTTAGACCCTGTCTTGAAGTAAAATTTTAAAAAGGGATGGGGATATTGCTCAGTGGTAGAGTATGCCTAGCATGTGAGGCCCTGGGCTCAGTCTCTAGTACTGTCCAAATAAGTAGATCACTAGATAGATAATTTCTTAGGCATACTAGTTACTTACTGCTATATTAGGAGGTATAAATGTAGGGCATGAAATGTAAAGTTCACCCATTTAAAGTGTACAATTCAGTGGATTTTAGTATATTCAGAGTTGTGCATCCATTACTACAAATCTAGACCCTTTTTATCACTCCAAAAAGAAATCCCTTACCCACTCGCAGCCACTCCCCATGTGTCCCCAACACTCTCCACCTTCACGCACCCCCTAACCCCTTACATACTTTGTGTCTCCATAGCTTTTACATGAATGAGATTATATAATATATGGTCTTTTCGTGTCTGGCTTCTTTAACTTAGCATGACTTTTGCAAGGTACATCTGTGTTGTGACTTATTAGTAAGTCATTCCATTTCATTGCCAAATGATATTCCATTGTGTGAGTACACTGCATATTATTTATCCTTTCATCAGTTGATGTATGTTTGGGTTGTTTCCACTTTTTGGCTATGAGTAATGCTCCTTTGAATGTTTGTATACAGTTTTTATCTGAATATGTTTTCATTTTTCTTGGCTATCTACCTGAAAGAAATTGCTGTATGTCAAGGGGGCCTTTGATATGGAAAAGCTCCCTACCTTGTAGGAGATTTCACTGTCCTGAGAGAATCCACTGCACTTTTTTTTTTTTTAAAGAGCAAGGGACAGAAAAAGTATCAATTTTTATTTAGTTTTTTGTGTGGACTTAGTTGCTCCAACACTTAATTGTGTATATGGTGCTGGGGTTCAAACTTGTGTACTCATGCATGCCAGGCAAGCACCGTATCTTCTGAGACACCACTTCAGCCCCTCCACTCCACCTTTTAGTTATCTCTAGATTAAGTTCAGGAGAAAAGTTGGAATTCTTTGTTTATGGCAGCCCCCTGTGCTGGGAGAAGCCTTAAAATTTATAAGGGAACTTTTAGAGACTATCCTTACTTTCAGAATACAGAGGCCCATTAACCCCTATCCTTTAGGTACCCTCTTACCCTTTAACCTGGGAGCTATTAATGTCAAAACTGTTTTACAAACATATCTGTCTTTTGTCCTTGCGGATTTTCACCTGTAATCAACCACACCCACCTAAAGGTGTATATGGTCAAGTGTCTGTTCCACAACATCCAGAAAGTGCAGCCTTTTTGCATGTGGATCAGTGTTGCAATGTTAATTAATAAACTTGCTTCCTGAAAAACCTCTGGTGTCTGAGCTTCATGTTCCCACTTCAGTTACACCATTTTGTTTTTACCAACAATGTACAAAGGTGTCAGTTTCACTACATTTTTGCCAGAGAGGAGAGGATCAGTTTTATTCACTTTTTCATTTGGCTTTTGTTGATCTGACACTTCGTTGAGTATGTGGTGCTGGGGTTTGAACTCACATCTTTGTGCATGCCAGGCAAGCAAAGCACCTTAACCACTGAGCCACCACTCCAGCCCCTGAGCATTTTTAAAATCTCTTTTGTTTGTTTGCTTTCATTTTGTGGCGTGTGGTGTTTTGTTTTGTTTTTAGCACCAGATATTAGACTTGGGGGAGCTTTACCACTGAGCTATATCCCCAGTCTTTTTTTTTTTTTTTTTAAGAGGAGGACAGTGAAAGAGAGATGGAGGGAATTTTTTTTTTTTTTTTTTTTTTTTTTTTTTTTTTTTTTTTTTTTTTTTTAGTTTTTTTTCACATGGCTTTCATTGTTCTTAACAATTAGTTGTTTGTGTACATGATTGCTGGGGTTTGAACCCATGTACTCACGCATGCCGAGCCACTGCTCCAGCCCCTCTTTTTATTTTTAAGACAGGGTCTTGCTTAGTTGCTTTTGGCCTTGCTAGGTTGCTGAGGCTAGCTTTGAACTTGAAATTCTCTTGCCTTAGCCTCCCACATTTTTTGTTGCTATTTCTTGTTCTTTTGATGTTATCTCTAAAATAACCCTATGCAAGGTTATCTTTTGCCTGATCTAAGATCACAGAGATTTACTATTTTATTAAGAGTTTAACTCTTGGGTTGAAGCGGTGGCCTGGTGGTTATGGCGCTTGCCTAGCATGCCCGAGTACACAGGTTCAAACCCCAGCACCCATGTACACAACGAAGTGTCTGAACAACAAAGGCCATGTGAAAAACTAAAATAAAAACTGCTTCTGTCTCTATCTCTCTCTCACATTGTCACTCTGTCTTTAAAAAAAAAAAAAAA
>PVKS010000865.1:0-164139 GCA_004027875.1 Aplodontia rufa | reverse complement strand
AATTTTCCCCTTAGGAAAGCTTTCATGCTGTCCGAGAGGTTTCGATATGTTGTGTCTTCATTTTCGTTCTCTTCCAAGAATTTTTGGATTACTTCTTTCATGTCTTCTTGGATCCATTCTTCATTTAATAGGGTATTATTCAATCTCCTAGAATATGTGTGTTTTCTGTTATGATTATTGCTGTTGATTGCTAGGGTCATGGCATTGTGGTCTGATAGGATACACGGAATAATATCTACTTTTTTATTTTTGCTGAGATTATCTTTGTGAACCAGAATATGATCTATTTTGGAAAAGAATCCATGTGCTGCAGAGAAGAAGGTGTATTCTGCTAACTTGGGGTAGAATATTCTATATATGTCTGTTAAGTCCATTTGATTTATGGAGTCATTTAGGCTGGTGATTTCTTTATTTTTTTTTTTTTTGTTTTGATGATCTGTCTAATGGTGATAGAGGAGTGTCGAAGTCTCCCAGTATTATTATGTTGAGGTCCATGAGTGTTTTGGTGTCATGAATTAATTTATTCACGTAGTTGGGTGCACTGTTGTTTGGAGAGTAAATGTTAACTATGGTTATTTCTTCCTGTTGTAGGGTTCCTTTTAGTACTAAGTAGTGACCTTCTTTATCTCTTCTGAGTGATTTATGTTTGAAATTTACTTTGTCGGATATAAGTATAGTGAAGCCAGCTTGCTTTCTTGGGCCATACACATGGTAGATTCTTTTCCATCCTTTCACACTTAACCTGTGGATGTCTTTGCCTCTTAGGTTGGTTTCTTGTAAGCAGCATATTGTTGGATTTTGTTTTTTGATCCAGTCTGCAAGTCTGTGTCTTTTGAGTGATGCATTTAAATCATTCACATTCAGTGTTAAAATAGAAGTATGTAATTCGTTCATAGTTATTGCATCTTATTTAGCTAGTTCTGTGGTTGTCTTGGTTGGTTATTGATAGGGTGATACTTTTACCGAATTTCCTCCTCTGTTTGTGGGGATTTGGTATTGATTACTTGTTCTTCTGTCTGGAGTGTTTCCTTGAGAATTCTTTGTAATCAGGTTTTCTGTTTACAAGTGCTGCCAGTTTTGTCTTATCTTGAAAAGTTCTTATTTCTCCATCAGAATTGAAGCTGAGTTTGCCAGATGTAGAATTCTTGGCTTCATGTTGTGGTCATTCAGATGTTGAAAGATTTCTAAGACTTTCTTGCCTCCAGAGTCTGGGTTGAAAAGTCACAGACAATTCTTATTGGTTTACCTCTAAATGTGATTTGGTGTTTCTCCCTTGCTTCTTTTAATATTGTTTCTTTGGTATCCTTGTTGTACATTTTGAATATGATGTATCTTGGTGAGTTTCTCATTCTGTTAGGCCTATTGGGTGTCCTGTAAGCTTCCTGGATGAACATGTCTGATTCTGTTTTTATATGAGAAAAGTTTTCATTCATAATTTCCTTGAGGATGTTTCTCATACCATTAGTGCCTGTGTTAATTTCTTCCTGTATGCCAATTACTCTCTGTTTGTTTCTTCTCTTTTCATCCTAAACATTTTTAAAATTCTGGTAGTGTTCTCTTAGTTGTTTTTTGTTTTTTGTCGTCGGTGTGCTCTAACTTGGTCAGCCTGTCCTCGTTGTCAGATGTTCTTTCTTTAATAGCAGAGGTTCTATTTTCTACTGTAGTCAGTCTATTATTCTTTCATGGTCTCTCTCATGTCATTGACTGTAGATTTTAGATCTGTTACTTTCTTTTTGAGAATATTGATTTCTTTAATGATAGAGTTTCTCAACTCTTGAGTTTTTTCATTTATTCCCTTCATTATCTCTTCTTTTAATTAGTTGTTCCTTTTTATTATCAGTTCATTGGTAATTTGTTCCAGATTTTCCTCCTGGTTCCTGGCCATAGCCCCCTTGCCAGGGAAGTTGTGGTATTGAGGTGAACCCCTTTGAGTTTGATTCCTTATCTCTGAAGAGATTCTTCTCACTTATTTGACTAGAAATCCCTTTTTGGAAACAATACAAGACTCAAGGTTCTTCTTCCTTTTTTTCTCCATAAGGACTAAGCTGTTGGATTGGGAGTTTTGTCCAGTCCCTTACTTGGGTTGGGGGATTGTCAGAAAACTTGAGTTTAGAAGTCTAAACCCTTTCCTGTGAACTATTATTTCCCCTTGAAAATTTCCAACACTTCATGCACTAATAGAAGATTATCGATATGAGCAACCAAAGCTTACAATAAACTGTATTAAATTGGTTAGTTAGAACAGACTGTAGTACACTTTTGAATTCAGCCTATGAAACTAATGATAGTGATAATATTTTTGGCAACACTACTATTTAACTATCACCTATGTCTGACTTCAAAACATACAATTATTATTCAGATTGACAATCACAGCCATAATCATTACACAGCCTTATTGGTGGGGGGTCCAAGGGTATTAACTATTTGGGAGCCTGCGAGCGAAGGGAATGAAAGTGAAATTTAGAAAGAAGATTATATTGACCAATTGTGGACTGTGAGAAAGTGGAGGAGGTAAAGGATTTGCTGTAGAGGGAAAAAGAACTTGATAGGAAGAAAAAAAGAAAAGAAATTTTAAAATATATATATATATGTGTGTGTGTGTGTGTGTATGAAGAAGAGAAGAAAATATGGATCCAGAGGGAAGCTAAGATAACTGTGGCCAAATATAGGAAGGGTAAAAGAGATATTAATATGTTTAGGGTGATCACTTAAGGGAAGAAGTTCCCTTAGGTAAATTATGCATGTCAGGCACAATATACTTCAAATCCTGTATGCACTGACCAGAATCCCTCTTCTTAGGAGGCAGGACAAAGATAGACAGGATAAACAAGAGGGAATAAGAGAGACAATAGAGAGAAAGGAAGAAAACGAGAAAGAAACATACAAACAAACAAAACAAAATTTTTTAAGAGAAAAAACAAAAATTAAAAAAGGGGAGGAGGAGAGGAAACCCCCCCCCAGAAAACGAAAGAACAGGGAAACAAAAACAGCTAGTATTTTTGTATGACCATGAACCAATAAACTTTTCCAGTTATCACACCAATACATGTCAAGAACAGGAGAGAAATGAAGAAAGAAATAAAAAAGAAAAGAAGGAAAAAATATATACAAAACAAAAATAAGAAATTCTTCATAAAAACTTGTAACTATAATCAGAGTGTCTCTGATCCCTTTGGGAGGAGATGATCACCGTCCGTCTGGGTTTCAGTGGCGGGGTCTCTCACTTTGGACTTTCAGGGGATCTGAAAGAACTCTGAAGGTTTTATGAGCTTTTGAGCAGGAGGGATGAGTAGTTTTCAGTGCTCCCTCTGCTGGTGGTTGCTGAAACTGTGTCCTGTGATTTTTGTGCTGGAACAGAGGAGTGGGTGCATTTAACTTGTCATGTGATCCTTCTGGCTGGGGTGGGGGAGGATAGGGCTGAGCAATGCTCCCCTTTACTCCACAAACTCAAAACCCCCTATGCAAAGTGGAGACAGGGCCTGTTGAAAGCCTTCTCTTCCCAGTTCAACCCGTGGTCAGTGACCATCTCCTGATGCAGCTTTCAGAGCCTGCTCTGAAGACCCAGAGAGAGCCAGCCCCAGTCCGGAGAGTCCTCGGGGCTGGTCTGCTCTCTCACACCACCAGGCAGCCTGTTCCACTAAGCTGCTCTGCAGGCAGCTTCAGATACCGATCAGACCACCAGAAAAGTGTAAGCTCTGGATGTGAGTCTGCAATAGCGCTATCTTTAAAGCATGGAGGAAAAAGAAAAAAGAAAAAAAAGTAAAGCATGGAGGCTTCTCTGTAGCGATGTGCTTGCCGACTGTTGGGCTTCGCCCCTACTCCAGCCGAGTGTAAGCCAAGACAGCAGAGTGGCCGCATCCCTGCCAGGACAGAAAAAATCCCTCTTTTTCTCCACTCGTTTCTCCCAAGTCTCTGCTCCTCAAATCCACTGAGCAAATTAGCACTTGGATTTCAACATGCTAGTCCCCCAAACGCATCTAGCACTACTGGAGATGAACTGGGGATTTCTCATCCAGTCTTGGAACCACTGGGGAAGCTGTCTGTCTTCAGATCGCCATCTTGGGCCTATAATGTTTTAAAGAGTTCCTTTCTTCTCTGTTTCCCAAGATATTTGTTACTATCAGAATTATTTCTTTCTTGCAGATTTCAGGTGGTAAAACTATTTGATCTTATCGTTAATTTTTTGAGGAAAATTTTTATTTACAAATTCAATCTCTGTACTAGATATAGAGCTATCCTTACCCCACCCCCAACCCAGGGAGTACAGTGATTCATTTTATTAGCAGAAACAATTGTATATTTTATTATCCATGAAGTCAAACATAATATATACATTAAATTAAGTCACAGTGTTGGAAGGTAGATGAGAATAGGAACAGAACAAAATAAACTAGAAAGTTAGAATGTTTAGTCATTACACATTGGACATTGACCCTCAAATGAATCCCAAAGGCATTCCCGCTTAACCATTTTCAGGGTATGATGCTTTGTTTGAGGAATCCAGAACGCTTCTTCTAAATACATTAGAAGTTATTTTACTTTTCCGTTAGATAGTACATTAGACGATTTCATAATACTAAAGTATAAATCCCATATGCCAAATTATTAATTGATAACATTCTGTGTAACTGTCCGTATAGATAGTAACATTCATTTGGTACCACTTCCATAATTTTTATCTTTTCCTCAATAATTATATAAAATACAATTAAAAATCAAAATGATAAAATTAATTTCAAAAAGCACACCATGGTGTTCAGCCTTATTTCGTGCAAAGTGGTCTATTTACACTGAATGCACTATCATAATAGCAAAAACATTCATTCTACATCAATGCAGTCAGAATGTGGAGAATTCAATTCATTGACTTTTCCTTGTCAATCTACAGCATATTAGAAACAAACATTGCCATCCTGCCAAGAATATTCACTATTAAACACGCCAACATTTTATCACTCATAAATCTTCATTGAAATCATATATTTACTTCATCTCGGACTGGTATAAAGTACCTTCATTATACTTTAATATTCATAATGCTTAATAGGATTCATGAAACATTCTGGGTTGTTATTTGGCCTAGGCACTGAATCATTGAGAAGAAATAAGTGCCTACAGAAGAAAGAACACAGAACAAGGAGTTAATGGCATGGGTTTTAGACCTAGTTCAGTTGCAGATTCAGTGAGGATGAATCTCTGGAGAATCAATCTCTTGTTGCACAACGGGAGAAATAGATTAAATGATCCCAACATCTATTGTAGCTCAGGTTCTACACTCCCTTTCAAACTTGATTCTTACCTTAAACATCATGTCCTTGTTTATAAACACCTCAATAAACAACCATTGTAGTTTGATCTCTGCATACATTAAGAGAAACTTCACTAGTTACGTTTCCCTCCAGATAGTTCAGAAGACCATTAAATAAAGGTTCATCAAACGTGTATCTAATACCAAGAATGTTGCTTGATGCTTTCACATTTATTGATGCATTTATTATTCTTCTTAAAAATGTTTTTATTAGTGCATTATAGTTATACATAATAGTAGAATTCTATTTGATGTCATTACACAAGCATGAAATATAATTTCTTCAATTTCGGTTCCTGGTGCTGCTTTTGTCCCTCCCTTCCTCCCACTGTTACCCTTTGCTGATCTACAGATCTTTTATTTATAGTTTTTAAAAATAGTGCTTTATAGATAGACATGAAGATGAAATTCCCTATGGTGTATTCATGTATGTATATAGCATAATTTGGTCAATTTCATCCCATAATTCCTCCTTTTTCCCCATCTCTCCTCCCTCCACTTCTATACCCTTTCAGTCCTCCACTGATCTCCTTTCTATTTTCATAGATTTCCCTCACCATTTTCCCTCCTCATTTGCTGTGGTTTCTGCTTATGAGAGAAAACATTTGACCCTTGACTTTCTAGGTCTGACTTATTTCACTTAGCATATTATCCAGTTCCATTAATTTACCAGCAAATGCCGTAATTTCATTCTTTATGGCTGAGTAAAACTCCATTGTCTATATACACCACATTTTCTTCGTCTGTTGATGGACATATGGGCTAATTCCTTTACTTGGCTTTTTGAGTTGCACTGCTATAAACATTGATATGCATGCAATATAGTATACTGATTTTAATTCTTTTGGATAAATATCAAAAGGTAGAAAAACTGGGTCATATTGTGGGACCATTCCTAGTCTTTTGAGGAATCTCCATATTGCTTTTCAAAGTAATTGTGTTAATTTGCTGTCCCACCAAAAGTGTATGAGTCTATACCTTTTCCTCTGTGTTCTCACCATTTTTTGTTATTTGTATTCTTGATGCTTGCCATTCTAACTATAGTGAAATGCAGTCTCAGTAGGAATTTGTTCCTTTAATGTATTGCTGAATTTATTTCTGTATCACTTTTTCTTGACTTGTCGAGCTATAGAGGTTTCACAGAAACAGATTTTGTTTCTATTTCTTTCTTTCTTTTTCATTTATCTTAGCATCTCATAAATCTTATTTCCCTCCTATTTTTTATCATTAATTTGTTATCTCTATTTTACTTCTTAAAGTGGAACTTCATTTCATTTATTTTAGACTCTTCCAAAATACACATTTAAACCAATAAATTTCCTTTGATTATTAGTTTAGTTGCATCCCACAAATTTAATATGTTGTGTTTTTATTTAAATAAAAATATTATAATTTTCCTTTTTGTTTCTTATTTGACCTGCAGGTTGTTCAGGAGAGTTTTGTTTAATTTCCAAATATTTTCAAATTTCCACATTTCTAAAATTCATTTTAATTATGCTATGGTTTCAGTACATATTGTGTATGATTTTAATACTTTTAAGTTTATTCAGACTTGGTTTTTGGGTTGAGTGATAATGTCAAATATTTAAAGTTGGTTGATTATGTTGTCCTAGTCTTATATACTATTACTTTTTTATGTCTACTTATTCTGTTAGTTTAATGAAGTGGAATGTTGAAATCATTTATAATTATGAATTTATCTCTTAAGTTTTTTCAGTTTTTCTATTTATATTATGAAACTGTATTTTGGAGTTCTGTCCTTAGGTTTTCTGTCTTGATTAATTTGATACTTTTGTCACTTTGAAATGTCTGTTTTAAATTCTTGAATGCATTTTTTCCTGAAGTGTATTTTTTAGATATTAATGTTGCTACCTCCATTTTCTTTTGTTTAGTTTATGCTATTTTCTCTTAATCTATATATTTATATTTTAAGTGCATTTCTTGTGAATAGTGTATTGTTTAGTCTTGCTTTTTTATTCAATATGAAAGTCTTTGCATTTTTACTAGACATTTTAACTAATTTACTTGTAATATGATTACTAATATGGTTCAGACTAGACTTATAATCATGGTGTTTGTTTTCTCTTTGTCTTATATTTTCTTTTTGTTTTTTTCTGCTTCCATTTGAATTTGGGTATTTTGCAGTGTCATATTTTTATTACTATTAAAATTTCTTTCTTACTTTATTTAGAATAAACATCATTTACATTATCATAATCTACTTTCAAGTAATATTATTTTATGCGTATCATGATAATCTTAGAACCATATATTTCCACCTCCCTTCTCTAATTCTTTGTTCTATAGTTGTCATACTTTTTTTCACTTTATAAACTTCAAAATACTATGTTACTATTTTTCTTTAAGCAATCACTTATTTTTTTAAAATACAAAACATGTCTTATATTTGCCGCATATCTACCATTTTGGCATTCTTAGACATTGTTATGTACATTGAACTTTCCGTATGTTTTTCCCCATCAATCTGAAGAATTATTAATATTACTTAAAGTCTAATGCAAAAAAAAATCTGGAAGTTTGGGTTTTCCCACAATTGCTTTTACTTATATTTAATTTATTATTTCAGTCAGTTCTTTAAATAAGTCTACTGATAGATCATAATCTAATTAAGGGTGATATACAAAATATTATGTTGTGATAAGTTCTGCAATGGAAATTTCAACTCTGCACTATTGGAAAGCAAAAACAAATAATAACTTCTGTACTGAGGTGGATGGTCAGAGAAAAGTGGTGACATTTCAGCTGGGTATTGAAGAATGAATATAAGTCTACTTATTAAGGGAGGAAGAAGAGACAGCTTCTAGAGAGAACAGCATTTGAAAAGGGTCAGAGATGTAAATCAACCTTGTTCTTTGGGAAATAATGAGACATTTACATAGAAATGGGGCTTGTGGAAAAAGGATATGTTAAACATAGGTGGTGTCAGATTATGGATGTCCTTGAGTATTTGCTAACAAGTTTGAATTTTGAATTAGAGGTACCATATTGTGCTTCTTTCTTACAGAAATTTATTTTTTAAAGATATGAAGGGAATTAAGAGTCAATTAATGTAAAGGTAACAGTGGCATTTTTAGCAATTTTGATACTGAGTAGTCACACAGGCACTCTTTTGCTCCCGATTTTCCAAATCTGTTTGAATTTTATACATACAAAGAATTATGCTTTCATTTTCATGTTTTTACAGTCCCCTAAGTGAGAAATTGTAACTGATATGCTAGAGTAAGACTGCCTTAGCCTTATTCACATGGAACAGAACTCTGTCCTGGCATTTTGAATTTGAGATATTTGAGATGTTGATGACTTTTTTGTTTTTTTAATTCAATGATTTAAGTTTACTGAGCTAGGAAGGAAATATCTGAAACTAACATGGATTCTTGCCAGGAAAATATTAGATTTCCCCAAAACCAGACTCTATCCCTTTAAAGCAGATAATTTATTAGAGAATAAAAATTCTTGAAAATTAATGGCAATTTCGAAATAGAATATTTTGTCAAAATCAAATTCATTTCATTAAATGGTTGAGAAGAATGCAACGAGTAAATGAGGTATGAATAACTGTAAGATGGGACAATTACCACCTCAGAAACAATATATTTGTAAAGTTAATTCTTCTTGAACATGAGCAATCCCCTTACACTTGACCCCTTTCTATTGCTTCTCCCATGCTTGAACTCTCCTTGAACTTTGAAGATCCATCTTGAGAGTATGATATGGCCATCTCTTTTGCATCTGGTTATTTTAGCTCCAATTTGCAGCCCTAAAATGGCAATTATGGTGATATATTGCTCAAGTCACCCGACATGGATTAGTATCGGGATCAGCACATTTATGCACAGGAGTAGTGAATGGAGACTGCAGCTATGATTTTAAATGACTTGATTAATTCTGAAACAACATTTCAGAGTCCATTAGGTCCAGCAGGTGTTGGGGTGCAGACTGTGCTTTTTCCCTAAGCAGCATATTTGATTAAAATGCCAAACTATTTTGGATTCATACACGATCTTTCCTAGAGTTGTTCCTGTTCACACTTAAATTCTCTGAACATTCACCACTTTTCCTGAAAAAGATCTTCTCCCAGTTTTGTCTGAATCCAGAGTTCCCTTGTGTCATTTGCTGAGTGCCAGCTCTGTTTGAGCAACTTGAACAAAGTGTTCTGTTCTTGTTCAAGAAGCCATTTGCATGACAGAACGCCAAGTATCCACTGCTAAAAGCTCCTGCTGACTCAGGTCAAAATAAGGCCAACTGTGCTGTTTATCCTAAGGGCCATTTCATCAGCAACTTGTGTTAAGGTTAGAAATGTGTCTAGTTAATTCCATGTTTCAATGCTTTCTTTTACCACTAAATATACATGTGCATGACATTATACATCTCCCCTCTGCCCTCCGCCCCACCTGGATGTCACTGATCTAATAAAAAATGTATGGGTCTGGGCTTTACATTTAAATTCTTTGGGATTTTAAAAATACTAGATTCTTTGTTGATTTTCATGAATTCTAAGGTAATTCTCACAATGGGCCTTTTGTGATTCAATACTTTCAGTTCTTTACAACAGAAAGAACATTGTAATCAGTCTGTAGTACAACATTTGTAGAATAACCTTAAAAGCAGTGTCACAAATTGTTTTGTTGTCTGTTCCCCTTGTGTAAAGTATCTGTTTATCTTTTAGTACATAAAACATGTATTCTAGGTATTTGTATATTACTACATTTTTTTTAGGGTTCACATCTTATTCTTCCCTCTTTATGCCTGTTGCATTTTTATCCATCCATCCACCCATCCATTCATTAATCTATCTAACTCAGTTAAACCATGTGCTAGATTCTCAGTAAATATTTTTAATTAAATAAATTAATATGTTTTTGGAAGCCAAGGAACAAATCAAATAGTTTTAGTCATTTGCAATTAGCACTACCTTTGCAAATATGTAATGCAATGAGAATATAATAAATGTGTTAGTATTGTGTAAAAATAGGAGATAGAACATTTTTGTACTAACATCAGCTTTTTCATTATGGGCCAAATACCTTGAAGAAGTCACATAAGCTTTGTAAGCTTTCTCATTATTAAAATATGGGTAAAACTGTGTGTACTGCCCAACTTATGAAGTTGTTGAAAAGGATAAATAAACGAATATAAGTGAAAATATTTTAAAAACTGTACAAAAAGTATTGAACTAATGATGGAGATAATATTTGAAGGTATATTATTATGTTTCAGATATGGTGTGCCTGGGAATAATGTTGTTCATAGCAAGAGAATTAAAATTCATTGAGTGAGGAATAAATAAACTGGTATAGCTACTGTGCTAATTCAAAGCCCCAGATTATATATTTATATATAAATTTATTGTACTGACTGATATAACTTTCCTTCCCAAGAAATTGATGCTGCTTATAACATAATTTTTTATTTTTTACTAAAAGGAACATAGTATAAAATAAAATGAAGATAATCTTAATGTTGAAAATTAGGAAGCTGAGTTACCTAATAATTTTCTATATTGTTTGTAAAAATCATATAATTTCACAGAATAACTTATATTACGATTTGTTAATACATGAGCTTCAAAAGGCTTAGTGGTTGTGGTGCTTGCCTGGCATGTGTGAGACGTGGCTTTGAACTGCAGTACCATGTACACAATGAAGTATCAGAGTAATAAAAGCCACATGAAAAGCAAAATAAAATTCTTTCTTTCACTGTTCCTCCCTCTTTCTTTTTTTTTACAAAAAGAAAAGAGCAACTTTTTCTATTCTCTTCATCTCTTTCTTCTTGCAAGTTTTGAAACAACAGAGTTAAGAATAAAAAAAATGCACATCTTTATTACTCCTAACAGCCTGAATTAGTGAATATTGCTTTAGATTTATGGCCAGAGAGGGCTTGTTATTATATCACCTGATTTGAACCTTTTTAATCTTCCTAGAACTGCGTGTAGGGTGTCCCTTATAGGAACAGGGTGAGACCCTAAACTCTAAAATGGAAAAAGAAGCCCAAATGGTTTGTATTCTGTAGTCAAGCTAACTTTGAAAGATCAGAACCTAGAAGATGCTGAGCTGAGTATATTTAACTACTTCTCCCAAAATCATTGGTTAAATCAGCTATACTTTCCATGATAGGAGAGAATCAGAGGAGAGGCTGAAGGACTTCTTCCATGCTTTGCTTTCTAGGGTATAGAGTGTGAATTCCTGCTCTAGATAGAAATAACAAATTAAGTATCTTCAATATATCATTATCATCTGTTACCCACTGAGCAAATACTACCGCAGTAGAAACTCAGGGTGCACTACTATCATCAGCAATGTCTACTAAACTGTCTGAGGAAAAGAGAAGGGCCTGGCCCTTCTGTGTCTGCCACATTTCTACAGTGCTCATACAGTGGGCCTGACAGTGTCTTTTTAAAGAAATCATAAAACCAAATGTTAATTTTACTCTTTTAGTTTTTC
Organism: Aplodontia rufa; assembly: GCA_004027875.1. Lineage (NCBI taxonomy): Eukaryota > Metazoa > Chordata > Mammalia > Rodentia > Aplodontiidae > Aplodontia > Aplodontia rufa. The sequence goes on along the minus strand of PVKS010000865.1, from coordinate 152,367 downwards.
TTTCTTTCTTTTTCTTTTCTCTCATTCTAGAAAACAACTCTGGTTGTTTTTTAAATAGTAGGTGATCAGATATTTAAAATATGTTAGTGACCTTGCAGCCTTTGAGGATAAATGGATGGTTATGGAAGAGATCATGATGAGTAAAATCAGCTTAACCCAGAGATCTAAGGGTCGATTGTCTCCACTCATAGGTGGAGGTGGGGACTAGATCCTGGTCAGTGAGAAAGTTGGTCTAGTAACATGAGTTAAATCCAGATAAGATGTAATGCTTTACAATCTAATACCTTTTTTTAGAGTTATAAAGGGAAAGGGAAGGGAGGGATAAGGGAGGGTAATTGGGGGGGGCACCCCTGGAGATAACTGCAATATCCAGAATATATACACATTTTATACCCATTTTATATTATTTTGTTAAAATCTTGTAAGGTTGTTCAAAAAAATAATAAATAAAAAATTAAAAAAAAATAAAATAAGTTAATGGATGTTAGTAGTTAAGTTGATGGATCACTGTTGAAATGGATGAAAAGTATCACTAAAAGACACTTTTAGTGTATTATGGTATTTTATAAATGTCATCATTATGGCTGTTCTACTTTTTTAAGCAACAGAAAACTTACTTTTTTTCTTTTTTTTTTATTAGTTGAATATGAACTTACAGTTGAGGGGGGATCATTATCAAACAGCCAAAAATAAATGTATATTCACATAGTAAGCCAAGGCTGATGCCATTCCATGGTTTGCTCCCTTGGGTTCCCTATGGTTCTCTGTTTCCCCCAAATGAATCCCTGTGTTAAATGGGCTTCTTGTGGAGGTTGGAGATCTCCTTCTGAGTTGATTCCCCCATATTCCCTCCCCCAGTCCCTAGATATCCTCACTAATCCCTCCCAAAAGCTTACTTTTTTAATTGGCTAGAAAAAAATAAATTTTAATTAAATTTCACAAAGCTTTGTTGAATACTTACTGCGTACAAGGCATTGCACCAAATCCTATGGGACATCCAAAAAGACTATGAATGACTTTCGCACACTATATCTGAACAATTTCATCCATAGTAATTTATATTCTGGTTGAAATACACTGAATTAAGTTTCAATACTTAGAGGCCGAGGATAGAATTCAGAGTCCAAAACAAAACAGAATATGCCCTGAGCTGCCTAGATTAAAAATAAAGGAAAGGACACTACGTTGCTAGGGATATCTATTCCAGCAGATGGGAGGTGTATCTGGATATATGGAAATACTGAATCTAAAGTATAGTACAGCTGGACAATAGTATAGAACCCCAAGTTCCTGAGAATGAGCTTTGAATAGCTCCCTCTAGCTTTCAGATTGAACAGGGAATATTACGCAGAAATTTCTCAGGCCTTGGGAGCATGTGGGCCAGAAGAGAAGGATATATTATGATTATTTTATCCTTGAGTTTTAAAGTGGGATCAGTGGGCTTCTTATCCTAACTTGAGAGGGCCAACCTGTTCTAAGTAGTCAAGAAGCCCCATAATTTCAAACCTGACAATCTTTATGCTACAGGGACTTTCCGTGAACTGAATCACTGAATAGCACAATTGTCATTTCTTGATATAAGAAAAAAAATCTTTAAGCAAAACTTAAAGTCCATATCATCTTCTAATTAGAAGAGACATATGCCCTAACAAAAATGCCAAACAGGACTCAAGCCTTCCCTGAAGATGACATTTGTTGGTAAAGAAATAACAAGTACTTTTTTTAAACGGTGAAACAAAGTCTACCACCTTACAACTTGTGTTCACTAACCCAGTTTCTGACATTTTGGCAAAGACAATCCAAATCTGTGTTCCCCTTCTGTAGATGTTCTTCAAATGTTTGGATGTAACTTTTACTTCCTTTCTTTAGTTTTTAAATTTATTTATTTCTTTTAGGTACTGGAGATTGAACCCAGATTTGCTTTACTACTGAGCTGCATCCCTAGCCCTTTTCATTTTTTTATTTTGAGGCAGAATCTCATTAAGTTGCTAAGGGCCTTGCTAAATGCTGAGACTGGCCTTGAACTTGTCATCCTGCTGCCTCAGCTTCCCCAATCTCTGGATGGGCCACCATATTCAGCTCCCATTCACTTAAAAAAATCTTTTCTACATATCTTTTAATGCAAAATTATTGCAGGGTGACTTGGGAGCATCGATGAGTGTTGACTTTTGCCTGAATAGATGGATACTTAGAGTCTGAGAGTTTGAGAGGGATTTACAAGGGAAAATTGCAAAAATGATCATTCTGCAAACCTGAGCTATGTGTAATTTCTAAGTAGTCAGGACACTTTTGTAGCCTATTTTATTAACATTTAGTAGTGAATTAGCACACAACAACTTTTCTAGTAGGTTTTGTATAACCAGACCTTATATCTGTTCTTTATGGGTCAAAGCAGGACAAATAAATTTCCAAATAATTGAGGACAAAATTTATTTTTGGAAAAATGTTTCATTGTGGGCTTCATTTCTTACAGTTTTGTGTCCATGTTTATTCCTTGCACAGGAATGGATGAAGAATAAGAAATGTACAAATTGAAACAAGGCACAAATGAGAAATAGATGAATTTATCATTTATTATTTCTGGTTTTCTTGAATTAATATTGCCTAGGAGTTGAAAGCAAATACTGATTATAATCCAGAAATGATCATTTAGTTGTTCTTCAAGAAACGAAATTTTAATTTGGGTTATTTTGTCATTTGACATTATTTCTTTATGGGTTTTAAATCATAGCAGGGTTATGCATGCAAAAAAAATTTAAAAAACAAGGATTTCCTTAAAGTCTAGTTTTAAGGAAGAGGAATATTTAAAAAAAGTGAATGGGTTTCTGCTAGGGAAGGAATTTGTATGAGCTATGATAACTTATGAGTGATGTCAAGGGTGTTTTGTGGAATGCTGAGCATGAGTGAGAAGGTGTATAATGAGGTGCATCTTAAGATGATCATCTGTTGTTAGAACTTCTACAACTGACATCTTCCAAAACACCAGCAACACGCTAACAAGTTGTGCCTAGGAAATGGGTAACCATACCTTCAAGGACTGGGGAGGAGGCAGAGTTCATGCCTAGATGCCCTTCAGAGGGATGCTCTCCTCAAGTCCACACTGGACTCCTGGAGCCTCTCCCACTGTTCTTCTGTAAACTCCAATCCTTTTAGACACCATTCTGACACTAGTTGTATCTATAATAAATGAGGAGGAGTAAGAACAACCCATTTCCTGTCATAGACCTGAATAATTCTGTTGAAATCTATCTTCTGAAGAAAAATCTGACTTTGGGCAAATAATACCCTTTGTTCACATCTCTTTCTCTTCTCCCCATTGAAGTTGTAGATTTCACACTAGACACTCAATAAAGAGATGCAAAACAGAATGCAGGGATATACAAATCCTTATTTTATTAACACTGTAAATTCCACTTCCTCAGAATTTCCAATTTTATTCTGCCTAGCAGCATAAAGACAGTTAAAGACACTTTTGGTGACATTCCCTTTGTTTAATGAAGCTTGGAGTTATGGGCAAGTGCCCTGAACTGCCGTTATTATCTGCATGAGTGAGTAAGGACTGAGGGTCCAGATCGGTGCAAGAGTTTTATTGCAAATAGGCACATTGATCATTCATAATCAGACCTACCAGGTCAGCAGTGCTGCAGAGCCAGCAGGCTCTGAAAAAGCTGACCAAGGGTGTGGGAGTGCTGGTAGATGAACCTCATATTTAAGCAGAATAAGAGCTTTTTAACATGTTCATCTCCTTGACTTCCTGTGATAGAGTGGGAGTGAGAACCTAAATGCATTTGAATTGTATCCCATGATACCAATCGCAGTCTCTTCATCTGAGGGTTCCATGTTTGCAGAACCTTGCTTCTCTTAAAGCTACTCCCCTTCTGTGTGAAGGTTTGTGCTTCATATTTGCCAATGCCGTACTATTCATGGTATTTTGGAGCTGCTTCATTGTAAAGACTTTGTATTCTTATATCCCAGTTTTCTCACATTTGAAGTCATATTCAGAGTAGAACATTTATAAGCCATCATTTTTTTAAGGCTTCAGAGTGAAAGGGAAAACAAATGCTTCTCTCTTTATCATTTCTTTGGTTAGTAGTAAGTTTTGAAATATATTTTTGAGTATATCAACATACTATTTAGAATTCAGTTTTATATAAGTTACAGTACTCATGTAAATCTGATGTACATATTATTATCATAATCCATCAGAGGGGTAATTCTTTCACAGCAATGTCTGTGTGTATGTTGGATTGTCAGCACAATAATACAGGGAAAATAAAAAGATGAGTGCTCTCTTCTAGGTCACAAATTTGGAAGTCCTGGAAATATGTGCATTTTATATTTTATGCCTCCCAATCTGCCCTAAAGTATAACAAAAATAAGCATTAGTCAGTAAAGGACCGAAAGATAGTGGTGGAGATATAAAATTTGAATACAGTCTCAAACCAAAGAAGAGGATTTTGAGATTAACAGTGTATCCTGAGGGCACCAGAAACTCAATTTGATATTTGTGTTATACAGAAAAATGATACCAGCCCATTGTGCCCTGGATGTGCCTTGCTAATTAGTTTTGTTTTAGTGATAGATTTGCAGTGATGTAACCACATGAAATAATTTACTTGACCTTGTGGCTGGTGACAAGCTTATGTCAGATGGCTGATAAGAGGGAGGAATTTATTGAATCATTTGAGTAATGATTCTGTGAGCTTGTTAGTATGATCTTCTAATCAGCTATGCTAAATGAGCACAGGGTACACCAAAGGGTTAAGAAGAAAAAGGTGGCCAGTTATTCACTTCTTCAGACACTTGATTCTGTAAATCATTAGAGTTCAATTGAGGATATGATTCTTCTACCATATTGACAAGCGAGGAAGAATTCTTAATCTAAAATAAGCAACTGTGTACAATGACATATGGAAGTAGTTTTAGAATTTTTTCTATGTTGTCAAATAAACTTAAGATCATCCTAAAATCATCAAAGCCCAGCAAACCTCAGTTACTAATTTGTGCTTAACTAAATGTTTAGTCAATATTTAAGTACTAGTACTTTGATGTAAACCACTAATTGGAGAAATTAATTGAACCCTAGAATTTTAGAAAAGAAGAGGTTTTGTGGCTTAATCACTCATTTCATAACTAAATACTCTTGAGGCTCAGACTGGATAAGTATAAGCCACATATTGTGATCTCTGGAACAATCATTAAAAATGCAGAGTTAGATAAGTAAGCTGAGGTATTAAGACAGCTTTTTAAAATGTAATTGATTAACATATGTAAGAAGGCAAAATATGAAAGAAACTGAGGACTCTAAAAAGCAGAAAACTAAAGTGATCAAAATGCAAGCATATCAATGGACCAAATTATATTGCTATATTGTGTATTATGTGCATGTATAAAAATGTAATAACAAATCACATCAGTATGTGCAACTATAATGCACCAATAAAAAGTGGGGATAAATGCAAGAATATCAATAATTACATGAAATGTAACTTTTTGTTTACAGAGTTGCAACTTTAAAAATTAATAGGAAAATAATTTTCTATTTATCTATAAATTTACCGTTTCTGATGTTCTTTCTTTTCTCAAATGAGAAACAAATTGCACTCAAATTCTTATATTTTTCTCTCTCAAGGGGAGGTTCTCTTTGGTTCTATCCTGTGTTTTTCACCATACTGTCAGTCTGACCTGTGGAAAATTTCTACTCTGGGTTTTATCTGATTCCTTCTGTGGTTTCCTTACTGGCAGTATTTCCCCTTTTCATTTCTAGTTGATTTTCTTAGACTGAATGCTGATATCTGAAACTTTCATCCAGTGTTCTTCTGGTTTTTCCCTAAATCATTTACTTTAGTAATGACAGTTGGGCAGGCCAGAATATTTGACAAAGTCAAAATCCATACTCCTTTCAGATATAGCTTTTTCAAAAATTGAACTCCTTTCCTGCCTTTTTAAAAATGTATTATGGTTGGGGTGTATTATGGTTGGGGTTCAGCAGTTATGGCGCTTGCCTGGCATGCACAAGTACCCGAGTTCAAACCCCAGCACCATGTACACAACGAAGTCTTGGAGCAACGACAGCCATGTGAAAAACTAAACAAAAATTGATTCTATCTCTTTCTCATTGTCCCCTATTTCTTTAAAAAAATGTATTATGGTGTATGTAAATAATTGTTTTTATTTTACCCAATTCTTACAAGCATTATTTGTGGGGTATTTAATGACTGCATCACTTCTCACTTATGCTTTCCTGCACTGTTTTAAGTGGTGATGTTGTACGCGACTGCTTTTCTGTTATTCCAAGTCTACCTGCTTCTCTTCGGCTAACGAATTCAACATTTCTTGCCCTCTGGCATGTTTTTGTTATTCTTTGTTTTTCAGAACATTTTTTATTTATTCTTTTTCTTCTGTCCCATCAGAAAATTTATTTTTTTATTTTTTTTAAAAGAGAGAGGGACAGTGAGAGAGGCAGAGAAAGAGAGAAATAACTTTATTTAGTTTTTCACATGGCCTCAGTTGCTCCAACACTCAGTTGTGTACGTGGTGCTGGGGTTTGAACCCGGGTCCTCGTGCTTGCCAGGCAAGCGCCGAAACCACTGAGCCACCGCTCCAGCTCCCCCATCAGAAAATTTAGAATGGTAGTAGAGATAAACACAAATGCTATTTAGCACATTGATTCTGTCTTTTCAAAATTTTGAGTGTTGTCATCTTTAACTTTTTGTTCATAAATCAGTTTGTTTTGCTAAACAATCAATGTATTTTGAATTATTTTTCAAAAAATAAGGTAAAAAAACCTAAAGGTTATATGAAGTTACTCAGGATAGAGTTCAAACTAATTGGCAAATTCCTTACTTTGTTTCTTTAGGTATACATAGTGTAAAAATATATTTGATCTTACTCAACATTTTTTGTACTATTGGTTTTTCTACTCTTTTATTTTAAAAAATGTATTTGCAAGAAGCCTGCTATTCATACTGTTTGTATTCTGGGATTCATATCCTGGTCTCATGTACCTATTCAAATATAAACTTCTTATGGGCATGGGCTTTATATACCCAGAGGAACAACTCCAGGGTCTTGGTAGTATTGATTAAAATTATACATTTATTTTACTCTTCTCCAATTCACTCTAATTGCAGTAGATAAGGAGGCTGATTGACTTTAATCCCTAAATCTGAGCACTTCACCTTGATCCAAATTTTCTTAAGATGACTGTTTAAAAAGGTATAGATATTTTTACTACTAGTTTGATAGGTATCATCTATATCAATTGCTTTTGAATAAAATTCTGCATGCTCCATTGAAAACTTTCTTTTGCTTAAAAATAACTTTTTAACATAATACTTGCAATTTAAGAATGTAGGTCTTGTTTTTATGTTGTAATTTTGTAGAATTTCAAGATATTTTTACAATAGGATTTGGAAGATGTAGTTGCATAAGATTTTATGAGAGAATTAAATATTTGTTTACTGTAAGTAACCATAATATGCCTCGCTGCTTTTCAGTCTAGTAGTTCAAATAAGTGACAATTTATTGCCCTAACACCTATAAAAATGACACAGCGAGGAGCCCTACAAAATTTGGAGGTTAGCTGAACACTTTGTTTTGCATGTGAATTATAATCTTCATAGAAATAGATAAGATATATATATACAAGTAATTACTACCTTGTACAGTATTTTATTGATGAAACACTAAAGAATATGGGTATATATTTGTAATTAAGTTACTGATTGAATGCTGTGTAAATAGTAGTATATTATCTTAATGCTTCATAAATGATAAGTATTGAAAGAATTATATAGAAACAATGCTAACTCATCTTTGTTCATAAAGTTAGTTGATATATTTTATTCTTCTATATCATTTACTATCATTATGTTTTAGACAAGACTGTAGGGATATATTAATAATTTTTAGAAACTTTGAGATTAAGTTTTTTGTTCCCAATTACGAATTTGTGATTTGATCTGACAATTAAAATTATAAATTTAAGAATTGTATGCTGAATTTACTGTCTTTCTTGAAGAACTCAGTATTGTTTTTGCTCTTTTATATTCATATCACTTACAAGCATCACATTAACACAATTATAGCAATAACCAAAAGAAGAAAACAGTTCTTTAATGTTGCACTCTTTACAAATACTCTGGAAATTATTATTGTAGATTACCAAATATTTCTAGCTCTTTCCTTCTGCATGTATGGTAAGTCTACACTTGCCTGCCCTTTTTGATATCAAGCTTGACTATGTAACTTGTAAACAAGTGATTTCTCAAACTTCTTGTGAAAAGCCTAAGATCCTACACATAATTTCCCATTACTTTATCCTGTTGCAGTAATCTTAAAACTACATTTGAAGATTGTATTTCTATCAAGTCCTTGGGGACTGACATAAACAGATCCATTGCAGACCCACGTTGTAAGTAAAATATAATTTTATGTGATGAGCCATGAGATTTTAATGTGTTATCACATTGTATGGTTCCTAATCTATTGACAGATACAAAAACTGATACCCCAAAGGAAATGTAGAAATAAGTGACATAGGTTTAGCTTTCCAGTGGAAGACAGAGAAAAAACTATTTTTGGATGCTGGATCATATTTGCAGTTATGTAATGATAAAATATATGGTAAAGTTATTGTTAATAATGATGTGAAAACAAGATCATATATCTAATAAATTTGTAGCTCTCGGGGAAGTGGTTAAAAAACAGCTCAAGTAGTATGTGTTGGTTGTTGTTGGCTGCATTTGATATGGAATTATACGAAATAAAATCAGGAAGCCTGAAGTAGTAATGAATGGAAATAGACTATATGAATTCAAGCTCCTGCAAGGTCAAAGAGGCAACTGCTTTCTTAACTGTAACTGGTAATACAGAAAACAGAAAAGGATTTTGAGTCACAGGGACTGATTAAATCTCAGCTTGGTCTCCACAGTAAAGTATACAGCTCTTTAAATTTTTTGGCACTTCTAATTGGATTAAGATGTCAGAGTAAAGGACCAACTGAAGGAGAAATACTCTTAATCATTTAAAATGAACAAACTTATTTACAGGCATAGTATTTCTATCAATATTTTGTAGACTTTAGATGCCAGTAATTAAGTGAAAAAATATGGTCAAACAAAGAAATACACAGCAATTTAAAGAAATAGGACAGAAAAGAATTATGAACATGGCACTTGATAGTGACTGAAATTCAAGAGATAAAAGGCTTACTAACTTTTTCTATGGATTCTATTATTAAGATGGTGGGAAACAATGACTTTTGCTATTGAAAACTGTGGATTCAGATAACCTAGTGAGCAAATCTGATTATCCATTCACAACTCAACATTATTCATCTTGAATGTGAAGTAAGTTAATAATATAATCCTTTATTATTAAGCATTTTCATACAATGTTGCTATGTTGTATTTGTAGGTGTTTTCCAAACCGAACAGAAATAATGTCATGAATCTTTTCTTAACGTTGCAAAATCTATAAATGATTTACCAAAGACTGTTTTTAATGTTTTATTAAGGAGTTGAGTACAATCATAAATGAATATAAAGTAATAAGATGATATGCATTTGTTCTTAAACCAGAATTACCCCCACATTGCCCACAGCGCAGTCTACCAAGGACTATCTTAATAGCAAATAAAATCCACATTGTATATTTTCTCTACGCATGTCAATAATAATTACTACAACATCTTTAAAGCATTCAATGGATATATTCTACCAATAATGACTAATTTCCAACCAATATAAAATTATATTCACTATGAGGGCTTGATATCTAGATATTATTAACATATTCCTTACTGTGTCTCAATATTAAACAAAAGAACTGTTAACACTATAAGCCAGGTTAACTTTTATTTCAAGGGTTACAGAATTGTTAATCTAGAAACTCTGGCTTGTCAATACTAAAAATCAAGTTCTTTCTGACAATTATGAAAATTAAATATCACGTGGTTCTTTTGAATTAGAGCTAGTATAATCAAAGGCCAAGTTTTGTGCAATAACAGAACATGTCTTTAATAAAATATACTTCTGTGGTTCATTTACAAGGATAGTATCAGGAATCTAAAAGTGTTCTCACTTGGAGAGTTTCTATTATAAAAATTTTTGAGTACCACAGCAAACTTTATAAAAGATAATATGATGTGCTTACTTGAATTTCTTTCTCCCTCTTCTCTTATTCTTTCTCCTCTTCCCCACCTTTTCTTATTCTTACTGTTACTGTTGTTGTAATGGCTTTCCTTATTACCCTGTTCTTTCTTCATCATTAAAAAAAATCAGCATTAGAAAATAGAACAACATCACAATCACATAATTACTAAAAATGGGTCTATAATTATTTTTCCCAAAATTATGATCATAGATGTTAAAACTAAAAAGAATTTTGTAATTGTAATAAGAACAATTACTCTATGAAGAATAAAAGGCTTTCATGTAAAATGGTACCAGGGGTCTAGTAACATAAGTCCAAGAAAATGTGGGCCAATTATTGAATTTTATGTATCTGAAATGCTTTTGTAAACTCACAGATCTATGTCTGGTAGTGGGCACTATGATTTATAGATTATTAGGTAGCCCGAGTCTTAATAAAAGCAGTGGAAGAGTTATGGCTTCTTTTTGTTCTAACGAGAAAATCTCCAAGTAACAATTAATGAACTCATCTCTAAGTCCATTAAAATGTATTAGGTGCAGTATATGTAATATGGATGTGCAAGTGAGTAAGAATGTGGTCAGATTCAATTATGATCAGGGTAGTCTCATTCAACTGAACACAGTTACAAAAATAAGACAACCTAAGGTTTGTCAGATTAGAAATCAATATAAACCAATTAAGGTTTCTATTTGATTCCCAAAAGCGAATTATCAAATGATGTTCAAGTTGATTGATCAATAATTATATAAAATGGTGGGATTATTCATAATAATAAAAAGAGGAAACAACCCAGATTTCCATCAGCTGATGAATGGATAAGCAAGATGTAGCACAGTCCTAAGAATGAAATAATCAATCACAAAAAGGAGTATTGATTCATGCTGCAATATATATAGATATTGAAAGTATTATGCTAAGGGAAAGACACAGATATATACTTTATATGATTCTATTTATATGAATAGTCAAGAAAAAGAAAATCCACAGAAGTAAAATGTACATTAATAATTGTCAGGGGCTAGGAAGACGGATTCATGGGGAATGATTGCTAATGGGTGTGGGGTTTCTTTTTGGGATAATGAAAATATCCTCAATTGAGATAGTGGTGATGGTTTTGTATATGAGTGAATATATTAAAAGTTACTGAATTGTACATTTTAAAATGGCAAATTTTAAGTACAGTGAACTCTGACAGGTTGAATATAACTACCTGTTGTATGGACAATCCTTGAACCAATAATTTAGAAGTGATTCTTTTGTTATCCTGTTCAAGTACTATAGGATCAGTTTCTATGGTTTGAAGTTAGTTTTATTGTTTTTTTCCTTTTTAAGAGACATACTCATGTAATTATGGTAAATTTAGCCACTAAAGTAAAATTCCTACCTGTGGTGGATTTTGTGAGAGACAGAAATGACTTGAAAATCTGAATTTTCTACATTAAACAGTTCTTCTTGTCCAAAAGTAGGGTGGAGATGCTTTAATATTATTTGGTAGGAAATTGGGGGCTATAGAAGGAACAAAGAAGTATTTGAGGAATTTATTCAGGTGACAATACCCAAGATGGAATGAGACTGGGAGAACCTGAGGAAAGGGTGCACTGATCTGAGGTGGATTAAGATGAGTATCTTGAATCCATGTTAAAGAAAAATGGTGCTGTGAGTTCATGTGGAAGCTTTCCATCCTTCCAGTGTTGCATTGCAGGGAAATACTAAGAGTGTGTGAAAAGGAATACTCTTTCCCTAGAGCAAAAATTGAGCAAATACACAGGAATAATTGTTAAAACCACAGGCCTGGGGGGCTGGAACCGTGGCTCAGCATTTGCCTAGCAAGCACAAGAACCAAGGTTTGATCCCCGAAAATACATATACATCTAAGTGATGCAGTAACAAAGGCCAGTTGGAAAAATGGATGAAATTAATTCTCAGTCTCTCTCTCTCTTTCTCTCTCTCTCTCTCTCTCTTTTTCCCTTTCTCTTAAAAACAAAACAAAGAAACAAAACACCCCACAGGCCTGATGAAATATGACCAGAGGTACATAAAAATGTATATTTGTTTTATATGTTACATTCAATTAAAAACAAATCATTTGTGACTGGAAACAGAAATCATCTCCATTCCATGTAAATGGAGATATTTGGTGGGGATTTTTCCTTCCAGTGAATGGGAAGTGCATGAAACAGGAAATAATACACATAGAAACATTTTTGTACCTACCAACATATCCACCAAAAACTTTCCACTTAAGTTGGATGCAACTACAAACTAAAATTTGAAGCATACAAAATGAATCTAATGTGTGTTTATCCCATGAAAATCATCCAAGAAAATAGAGGTGTCTGTAAAGGCATCTTATTTTTAATATAAGTATATTTAATATCATCAAAGGCATAACTGAAAGAATAATACAAAATCAGAGATAATAAAATAAAAACCATCAGAAACCAAGTATGGCTAAATATAAAAATATAGAGTAGAAATCTTAGAACTAAAAATATGAAGTAATTGCAATGATCTGTTCAGCAGATGGAATAAATGCTATGTACTTGGTTCACCTAAGAAAACATTAATACACTTGAGTAAAATAAAGAGAAATTAAGGAATACAACAATTGTAATACAATTTGAAAAAATGTGATAGCTACATCAAAAGACATAGAAGATAGTACATGAGTCTTTAATGAGTACTTACAAGAAAAATGAGTAGAGACTAGAGGAAGCTGGAAAGTAGAGAAAATGTAGTATTCAAAGAACTAACAATTCTGATAATTTTGAAAACTAAAGACAGGAGTGACTATATATAAAAGAATACTCAGTTATCAAGTAGAATAAATAAAAATGGATTAACACTATGTTAGTACAATTATGGCATCAAGAAAGTTCTTAAAATTAGCCAGAGAAAGATTTCTTACAGAAGAATGGCAAGTAGGCAGGTACCAGACATTCTATTAGCAGTAAGTGGTTCCAGTGGATAATGGAATCTATACTCAAAATGCCAAAGGTAGGAAATAATTGAATACTTGGAAATCTCCATACATCAGTTAAGTAGAGGACAAATTAAAGAGTTCATAACATAAATACTTCCTTCAACAATGCATAGGATATCGTTAGCAAGAAGTTTAGAGCAGATGAAAGCCTTGGGAAAAAATCAACAAAGACACTGGAAAACTGCTGATAAAGAGAGTCAAACATATAAAGAGAACTTTATTTTTCTTTAAGCACAAAATAAACTAATTTTGGAAAGGAAGACGGAAGTTTTGAAAGGTGTTAAAGTTTATTTTTTGCTAAGAACACATGACTTATTAAAGACAATCTGTCATCAGCAGACTGCACTGCCAGGGGTGGTGGCACATGCCTATAATCCCAGTGACTTGGGAGACTGAGACAGGATGATCCTAAGAAGATAGGGTTCAAAGGATCATTTCTGAACTATGTAAAGGCTATATATGCTAAACCCTCAGCTAGTATAATTCTTAACAGGGAAAAGCTGAAAGCATTTCCACTAAAATCGGGAACAAGACAAGGTTGTCTGCTCTCACCACTTTTATTCAATATTGTTCTTGAAACCCTAGCTGGAGCAATTAGGCAAGAGAAAAAATCAAAGGGATAAAAATAGGAAGAGAGGAAGTCAAACTCTCTCTTTTTGCTAAGACATGATTCTGTATCTGGAAGATCCAAAAAACTCCATCAGTAAACTGCTTGAACTTATAAACAGATTTAGCAAAGTGGCAGGATTCAAGATCAACACCCACAAATCAATAGCTTTCCTATACACTAATAATAATAGGTCTGATGAGGTAATTAGTCCCATTCAAAATATCTTTGAAAAGAATTAAATACTTGGGAATTAACCTTACAAGGGAAGTCAAAATCTCTACAATGAAAATTATCGGTCATTTAAGAATGAAATCCAAGACAACCTAAGAAGATGGAAAGATGTCCCATGCTCTTGGTTAGGCAGAATTAATATAATAAAAATGGCCATTCTACCGAAAGCTTTATATAGATGTAATGCTCTCCCTATAAAGATACTTATGTTGTTCTTTACAGACATAGAAAAATCAAATCTCAAATTCATTTGGAACAATAAGAAACCAAGAATTGCCAAAACATTACTAAACAAGAAAGATGAAACAGGTGGTTTTGCCATACCAGATTTAAAACTATACTACAGAGCTGTAGTAACAAAGACAGCATGGTGCTGGTATCAAGATAGGAAAGAAGACCAATGGAACAGAATAGAAGATCCTGAAACAAACCCACAAATCTTTAAGCATCTGATTTTTGACAAAGGGGGACAAAATATTACATGGAGGAGAGACAGCCTTTTCAACAAAGGGTGTTGTACAAACTGGACAGCCAGTTGCAGAAAGTTGAAATTAGACCCATATCTTTCACCTTGCACGAGAATCAAAGTGGATCAAGGAGCTAGGAATTAAACCAGCTACCTCGCAACTGATGGTAGACAAATTAGGTCCAACGCTTCAGCATTGGGGAGTAGGCAAAGACTTTCTTAACATGTCTCCTAAAGTGAAGGAAGTAAAGTCAAAAAATCAGTGAATGGGATGCCATAAAGCTAAAAAGCTTTTGCACTACCAAGGAAACAATCAAAAAAGTCAAGAGGTTTCCTACAGAAATGGAAAGAATCATGGACTATGATTCCTCGGACAGGGGCCTCATATCCAAAATCTACAAAATTCTCAAAAACCTCAACTACAAAAACACAAACAACCCAGTCAATAAATGGGCCAAAGAGCTAAGTAGAAACTTCTCAACAGAGGACATTGATCAAGCCAATGAATACATGAGAAAGTGCTCTAAATCACTAGTAATCAGAGAAATGCAAATGAAAACTACATTAAGATATCACCTCACACCAGTCAGAATGGCAAAAATAAAGGAAATAAATAGTAATAGATGCTGGAGGTGTTGTGGAGAGATAGGGACACTAACACACTGTTGGTGGAGCTGCAGACTGGTATAGCCCCTCTGGAAAGCAGTATGGAGAAACCTCAAAAAATTAGGGATGAGACCACCATATGATCCTGCTATTCCTCTACTGGGTATTTTTCCAGGGGATTTAGAATCAGCACATTATAGTGACACAGCAATATCTATGTTCATAGCAGCTCAATTTACAATAGCTAAATCATGGAAACAACCCAGATGCCCCTCACTGGATGAATGGATCCAAAAGCTGTGATACATATATACCATGGAATTTTACACAGCAATTAGAAACAATGATATTGCAGCCTTTGAAGGTAAATGGATGGCTATGGAAGAAATTGTGCTTAATGAAATCAGCATAACCCAGAGAACCAAGGGTCGAATGTCTTCACTCATCTGTGGAGGCTGGAACTAGACCCTGGCCATTGAGAAAGATGGTCTATTATCATGTGTTAAAACCAGATAACGTGTAATGATACACAACCTAATACTTTTTAGAGATGTTATGGCAAGGGGAAGGGAGGGATAAGGGTGGGTAACTGGAGAGGCACTCTTGGGAGTCAACAAATAAATTTCTCAGTTAAAAAGAAAAGCCAAAAAAAAAAAAAAGACAGCAATTTAGTGAGGCCCTAAACAACTTAGCAAGACCCTTTCCCTAAAAAAATAAAAAATTGAAAAAAGGGCTGGAGATGTGGCTCAGTGGTTAAGGACCCAGGGTTCAATCCTTGGTACCAAAAATAAACAAAGAGCACTGATTCAAAGAACAAAACAAAACAAAACAACAACAACAAAAAAACCCCACCAGACTTACATTTTGACACTTTGGACTGAGATTGGCAGAACTCACACAGCTCAATCTTTTAACTGTCTGAAGTCCTGAGTCCAGGGGTGTAACTTATTAAGAGCAAGCCTCCAGCACTTGGATTCTGTGGGCTTCCCTTGAGAATCTACAGATAGGGAATCAAGAAGGGTGGGTCCTTTCCTTAGTCAGGATCACCCTGGGGAGCTCAGCCTAAGGAAGATCTCTGTGCTCTCAAATTTCAAATCAAGAACAGCGAGAGAACACTGAACTCAGCTCTGCAGCTGAGGCAAGTCAGATGCAGTCATTGAAGTAGTTTGGTCCTAAGAGTGAGATGGATGGGTAAGAGTGAGGGGATGGGTAAGATATAATGCATCAGGTATGTTGACCAGTATCTTCTGGGTCAAGCCTCAGGCTGTGAAGGGGTCAAAGTTGGGACTGACAAGTTTGGGATAGAGGGTAGACCAGGTTGGTGGCAAGCAGTGTGTCTCTGCCCAGTTCTGGGAACTTGGAGTCTGGCAAGGATACCTTTTCTCTGATCTCCTTTACACTTATGACTTGGACAGTGCAGAGCCCTTTAAGCTAGGACCTGGTCAGAAAAAATGGGAAGGTCTATCCCAGAGGCCAAGGGAGAAGGTTCTGAGGTTGACCTTGGAAAATAAGATGACCATGTCATCAACTCCTTTCTATCTTCCCAGCCCTAGCCCTCATACCCAAAGCACTTGCCAATCTGCAGTAAATAGCTAGGAGTTTGAATAAATATTAAAAATCTTCCAACTTCTGTATTTTTGGGAGAGAAGAAGGCAAGTGGAGAAAGTCTCAGCATATCCAGGGTAAAGCCTGGTGAAAGAGTCACCTGGGCCTACAACCAGGTATGGGAGGGCAGCAGTCTGCCTGCTAGACTGAAAACAAATACGTCAGGACTCAGGCCAGCGAAGGAGGAAAGTAGAGCAACCTTCTTCTCCCTCAAATCAGAAGGAGCAAAGCACTAAAAAAATTGGCAGAAATTAATTAAATAGAAACGAAGTAAATATATGTCAAATAGTTCCCCCTAAAAAAGTAAAAAAAAAATCTGTGTTGAATTTTAAAAAACAAATTTCAAATAATATGCATGATAACTATTTATATAAACTAAAATATTATTATAATATTATATAACATTTATTATTGTGTACATAATGTATGTAGAAAAATAGATGTTAGCGTAACAAAACAATGATGGTAATTGCCTTTGGGAAAGAAACCAGCAACAGGATTGAGAGGGGAAATAAAAAGGCCTTAGCATTATTCATGTGGATGTATTACTGTGTCTGAAGCAAATGTGGAACTATGTGAGCAACAGTTAATTATAAATATCTTTTCCATAGCATTTATCACCATCTACATACTCTGGATTTTGCTTATATTTTCAATTTGTGTTTCTTTTCCCATTAGAATGTAAGCTCCTTGAAGGTAGAGATTTTTATTTGTTTAGTAACTGTTATATCCCCAGTACTACAACAGCTCAGGAACATGGCAGGTGTCAGTATCTATCTATGGTATGAATGTGTGAATTATCCGTGTAGGAACCTGAATGTTGGTGATTGATTGGATTGAGAGGAAAGAGGAGAGGGATAGGGAAGATGCATTGATAAGTTTTGAAACTTTAAGCCTGGGTAACCAGAAGAATGGGAGACCGCTAATGAAATAGTGGACTGATTCTCCTGTTTAGTGCTTATTTTGATAACTTAAGTAATATTGGATGATTGTGGAAAATTCAGGAAGCATTGGAAAGTAGAAGAAAGGAGAAAAAATCATCACTTGGATGTTCATTACTGATCTTTGGCATGTTGCATTTGGATTGAAGTTATACCTTTTTCATTTTGTGTCTTTCTTTTTGGCTTAGCATTGTATCATGAACACTTTTTCATATAATTACTGTTTTCATGTGATTCCATTTAAAATTACAGGATATTTTCCACTTTATAAAACAATGTTTGCATTTCCTTAATAAACATATGTAGTGTCCATTTTTCTCTACTACAACTAATGCTACAGTGACTGTCTGTGTACATAAGTCTTTGTTTATATATGATTATTTTCTTATTCTTAGATATAAAGTAGGGAAGAGATAAAGATACTTCTAGGGCTCTTGAAGCAAGTTGTCAGCTTCCTAGAAAAAAATTCCATTTCACCCTGAATAGACTACCTTTTTATTTCATGTTTTATAATATTATTTCTCAATCTTGGCAAACTTGAAAGTATCTCAATTGTATTTACATTTTGATAAATTAAAATTTTTTCTTCTGATATTTTTCTAATGAATAGTTTCAATTATTTATTGATGTTTTGCCTGTATGAATATGTTTCATTATATATAGAAAATTTTTACCTTTTTGTATTTCTCCAGTTTTATATGATTTTTAAATTTTCCTTATGATTTTTTTGACAGGTAGGAAAATTTAGTTTTTATGTTAACCAAAATGTACTTTCTTTGTTTTTCTTCCACAGCTTTAAGGTTGGAATTTTTTCCCATGGCAAGATAAATATCAGCCTATTTTTCTGCTATACAAATATTTACTTTTTTTAATAGCAGTGTAATTCATCCAAAATTTAATTTGGTCTAATATGCAAAGTGACTTTCTTCTGAATAAATTCTTCCATGTAGTTTATATTTGGTTGCAAAATCATTGTTTAGCACTTCCGCATTGTTTTGTTTTATAGTTCTCACGTACATGGAATACTTCTGAGCCATTGTTTTGTCCCATTAATTTATACATTCCTTTGACAATATCACATAATTTTAATCATCATTATGACTTTATACCATGTTCTAGTATTTGGTAAGTTTATCCTTCATCAGTCTTCCTTTTCAGTAGTTTTAAAATTTGGCTTTCACATAATTTTGTCATCATAAAAATACATATATCCCACTGGCATTTTGACTAAGAGTACATTATTTGCAAAGATTACTTTGGGTAGAATTATCTCAGTGTTCCCATTTAGGAAAAGACTAATTATCTCCATTTACCCATGTTATCTTCTATACTTCTCTTTCTTCATATAAATTTTATATATTTACTGATAATATTATTATGAAGTTTTTTATGACTATTCCTTTGCTGTACCACATTGCATTTTTACTAATTTTAACTACTTTGCCAAACAAAATAATATAATTTCTTTACTTCAAAATAACTGTTATTTAAAAAATAGCAATAATTTTCTAATGTTGATGCATATATATTATTGATAGTAACTACTGGAAATATATTAGTTAGAATAGAACTTATTTAAAATAGAATTTTAAACTGCTGTCAGTCATTATTTTAAAGAGTATTTAACTCATTCAAAAAATTTTCTTGGGTAATCCCAGTGACTTCAGAAGCTGAGGCCGGAAGATCACAAGTTCAGAGCCAGCCTTACCAACTTAGTGAGGCCCTAAGCAAATGAGAAAGACCCTGTCTCAAAATTAAAAAAGGGAAAAAAGACTGGGGTGAGGCTCAGTAATGAAGTGACTCTGGGTTCAATCCCTGGTACCAAAAAATTAAGAAATAATTAAAAATATAATTTTTTTGGGTCAAAATATTATTGGCATGATTTCTAGATTCAGGCTCTTACAGCTACTTGGTGCCTCTACTTCTATCAGTTTCCCTTGGCCTTTTGTTTCTTCCTATAGGAGAAGTTTCTCAATATTCTTCCTCAACATACCTTTTCCTAGTGGAGGGTACAGCAGCACATGTAACTTTACCCTCCTCATAGGAATCTTCTGGGGAACATTCTTCCCCAGAATATCTTCTGGGGAAGATACAAGTCAGAACTCTTTGTTTCTTTTACTTTAGTTCACTGAATAAATAATAAATCAAGCCATCTTTGTTTCTTGTAAACACACCTTGTTAAATATGAACTTTTCGACTGAAACATGAGAGCAATTTATTTTGCATCATGCTGATGAATCTTGAATCTTTAATATCTTTTTTTAAAGATAGAAGGAGAGTGAGAAAGAGAGAGAGACAGAGAGAGAATCAATTTCCATTGAGTTTTTCACATGGCTGTTGTTGCTCTAACACTCAGTTGTGTATGTGGGTGCTGGGGTTCGAACCCGTGCACCTGCGCATGCCAGGCAACCGCCGAGCCCCTGCTCCAGCCCCCCTTTAGTATCTTTTTAATAAAGATAATCCATGTTGACTCAAGACACATGGTCAGGAGAATAATCAAGTGAGATAGTGTAGGACCCATGTTCTTCGGCAATTAAAGGTATAGTCCAGCTGTGTGTGTGTGTGTGTGTGTGTGTGTGTGTGTGTGTGTGTGTGTTTAGCATCCAGAATCCTAATCCAGCTGTCTCTGCTGTGTCCTGGAAGGCCAGGCCTTTCTGTAATGCCCCATAGTGTGAGAGTATATACAAAGTTTTTCCACTGTCATGTGCTGCTTGTGAGGTTATTTATGATCATATACGATTTATGTTTGGTTGGCATTTTGTAAAAATGCAGACCTTCCCTGAGGATAGAGGAAGTGATACATAGGAGGAAAAAAATGAAAAAAATCTGAAATGTTATTACATTAGTTAGTTCAGGGGGAACTGAGGATGCAAGTTTTAATATTGGGTATTTTAATATTATGGTTTTTCCCCCTTGTGTGTGTGTGTGTGTGTGTGTTGTTGGAAATCCAAATAAGGGCTTCATATACGCTAGGCAAATGCTCTACCACACAGTTACATCCCCATCCTCTCTACCTTTATACTTTATTTCACAGGTTTAAATTGTAGTTTAAGCATTTGGTATATTAGAAGAATGATATTTTTTAAAAAATATAAAGAATTATTAAAAAACATGTTTGAGAACTTTCTTTTTAAAAAATGATTTGTAGTTTATGGGTCCGAGGTTAAAATGTAGCAACCGCAGTTTTCCACTTTTTTTTTTTTAAAGAGAGGGAGAGTGAGAGAGAGAAAGAGAAAATCAATTTTAATTAGCTTTTCATGTGACCCTCGTTGGTCCAACACTTTACTGTGTATGTGCAGCTGGGATTTGAACCCGTGGACTCATGCATGCAAGGCAAGCACTGTAACTGCTGAGCCACTGCTCCAGCCCTCAGTTTTCCACTTCTAATCAATTCCCTAAAAATAAGAAAAATTGTAAACAAAATAAATAAATAAAATAGTATTTGATTTTGACTAAATGTTATCAATGTTATAAGAAAATTCTATTTAAGAAATATCCACAAAATGTTTTCTTTAAAGCTTCTTGAAGGTTGAAATTGTTTTTTTCTGTGCTTGGAACTGAAAATTATATTTTGTTGAAGCTCAAAGTATTATTGAACAAGATTTTCTTATAGGTCGTTTAAATAACCGTACATACTGCCATTGAAAATGCACATTTGAGGAACTTGGACTTTCATCTGATACTTTAATAATCATATATAAACATTAGTCATGACCAGTTTAACCATTTCTCCCCATTATACTGTTTTCAATAGCATAATCACCATAAAGCAAATAGTAAATTTAAAATTAGAATTTTAAAAATTGTTGCCTTACCAGGGAACCAGATTACCCTTGTCTGTCCAGTGTAAAACATTACTGTATGTAATGTAAATGTACATTATTATATGTTAACATTACTGTATGTATACTTTGAAATTTTCTAAGAGAACAGATATTCAATGTTTTCACCACACGTAAAAATTGATAACCATGTGAGGTGACAGATATGTTCATTATTTTGACTGTGGTAATCATTTTATAATATATATTCATATTATGCCTTATAAATATTTATAATTTATTTGCCAATTATACCTCAGTGACCCTTGAAAAAAAATTAAATATATGCCAAGCCACCTTCCAAAAATAAAAATTTTGATTATAAAAATAGATTCATAAATAAGTAAATAGAAATTGGCTTGTGGGGGCATTTATACTATATATGATTTCATGAAACCTTTATATTTAAAAAATTAAGTGAGTTCAGCTACTTATTAAGAAATTATTTTTAAAAATCCAATAATTCAAAAGAAAATTTGAAAAAGGATATTAACAAGTGACTTACTGAATGGAAAATAAAATTGATTCTTAAGTATTTGAAAAGATATTACCTTTCATTCATGCACAGTAAAGGAAATAAAATTCAGGCTATACCCATGTTATCATTCTTCACTTTCCATATTGGCAAAGATTCAGATTTATATTGGTGAAATGATGTAGGAAGACATTTTCCTGTCTCAAATTTAAATTTGTAGAAAGTACATGGAGGGAAGTTGGACAGGTTTTGATTTATACATGCATATACTAATTGTTCACTACTTTATTTTGATGCTGAAATTTTTACAGCTCTGACCATTGAGATGTTGTGCTCCTATTTGACCTGTTACCACTTTTTTTTTTGTGCTTGTGTGTGTAAGCACTCCCTTACCTTCTGGTACTAAAAGATGTTCTAATCTCACTTGTATATTTGCTGTTTCAGTTCTATAATCAGGCATTTGTTCAAGGAACCATGCATGGTCTCTCTAAGGTATTTAAAGTGAAGTTCTGTATACAAGATATGCTTATTGCTACTGGGATGTCATTTATTTTAGGACCTCTCAGTTGATAAAGCAAAGATAATTATAAAGGTAATTTTCCAAAAATTGCCTTTGTGACAGAATAATTCATAGAATTACAGTAGAGTAGTTAATTGCACAAGTTCTGAAATTTGAATGCTTGGGCTCTGGTCTTGGTTCTGCTGCGTACTGTGTATGTGATTTTAAACATTGTGTAATCTCTCTATTCTTCAGTTTCCTCCCTTATAAACTGAGAGTTATAATACCATGTTTTTGGCATAGAGTAAGAACTTCATCATCATTGTTCCTATCCTTTTCGCTCTCCATGCTTTGGATTTATTCGAAAGGCACCCTCTGCTCTCCCTCATCTCTCTCCTCCCATAGGCAGCCAGAATGGCAACAAAATATGTCTCTCTGAAGGGAATGGTAGGGGTAATATGGATTTAGTAGCTTTTTAAGTTTCAGAGCCATTAAAGGAATTAAGATGATTTATCCAAGAAAAGAATTCACACAAGAGGTTGAGGGAAGAGTGGCCTAAACCCATCTTGTAAGATGCTGGGACAGGCCTTTTACTGACTGACCTATTTGAGATTTCTGTGAAAAATAGAAAAAGGTTCACTTTGGGCAAATGTGGACAGAGTAGAAAAGCAGTGTCTGAGCAAAGCTTGAATCACTGTATAAAGAAATGGTTGATTATTGACTGAAAGATTTCTCTTATGATACACCTAAGTTTTAAAGACACACCTAATGCTTGAAAAACATAAGATGTGGGGCTGGAGCGGTGGCTCAGCAGTTTCGGCGCTTGCCTGGCAAGCACGAGGACCTGGGTTCAAACCCCAGCACCACGTACACAACTAAGTGTTGGAGTAACTAAAGCCATGTAAAAAACTAAATAAAGTTGTTTCTCTCTTTCTCTGTCTCTCTCACTGTCCCTCTCTCTTTAAAAAAAAAAAAAAAAAACAAAAAAACATAAGATGTCCCCAAAGAATGACTGATTAGAATACTTGTAGACTTGAGAGTAAAAGTATATGACTTGGAAAACAATGATACATGGGAGGCTTCTTTAATCCAAGTATTATGCCTTGCTTTTAGTAAAACTTGGACACACTTATTTTAGGCAGAGTGTAAAAATCAATATGTATAGCAATTACCTACATAGATAAGTTGGGATGGATTTGAACTCTCAATTGGCTTTCTCCAAAGTATTGTTATTTCTGAGTTACTAGAATCCTTCCTTAAGCTTCTTGCTCAGTGGGAAGTGTAATGCAAATATTTTCAGATGAGTCACCTCCCTTTATGAATGGTTTCTTAATATTTTGACTTTCTGGTTGGGAGTCTGCCAAAGCAATGGGTGTCTCATAGACTGTCAGAGGATGGAGGAGGTATATGTATAGGATATCTTATTTTTCTATAAACTGGTCAAATACTCATCTCTAGCTGAAAGTATCAGGAATTCCATTATTCCAATCATCTGTTTTTAAAATATTTTTATTACTGCATTACTGTGGGGTTCATAATCATGCATTCATGGAATATCATTTGCTCCATTTCAGTCCCTAGTGCTTCAATTTTTTCTTCTCCTCTTCACTCCCAATAATCTATTCTTAGTTCTGTTTTTAAATGGGGAAAGTTTTCTTTTTTATTTTAGCAAAATATCCTTTCAACTTTTTAAAAATTTAATTTTGGGATATTTATTTCTCATTGCACTGTCAGGCCAAATATCTGTTGTTACATTCACTGTTTGTTCTCTTTTTGATAATAGAAGTACAAAGTTTTAGCTTGTTATGGGTGCCACAAAGCTTTGCACATAAATCTTTAAATATGCTCCTAGGGAAGACAGATGGCTAGATCATCCAGGAACCCTGACATTCCATGGGCAACTGTGCAGCAGGGCCATTTGACCTTGAAAAGCCTGTGAAATTCTGTTTGTTTGAGTTACTTCTTTGGGCCAAGAGTGTGGCCTTCAAGAGTGTAGCCCTCTCATATTACACAATCTAACTATTTAATGATACATGAGGTCAGTAAATTAATAGATCAGTTTTGCTACTATGTATTGTCTCATCAGTATGAAAATCATGTTCTCTTACACAGAGGTTTTGACTTTAGATTTAATTTCTGGTTTCAACACACAGAATCAGTCTTATAAGTGAGAAGGGTGCTTAAGATATTCCAGCCTTTTGCACCCGCATTATGCTCTGAATGTGCCTGGCTATTTATATGAAATTGAATGTAGCATTTGAGATTTATAGAATTACTCTGATATGCTATATTTTAAGTGTAAGGAGATATTAATCATTGAACAGGTACTTATTTCCAAATAGTACTGTGTTAGGGGAATTACAGAGAATCCTTTGTATAAAATTTCTAAACTTTATCCTTCAATGTTGAACAAATTATAGTGGAGATTGATTATATTCATTTGAAAACCCATCTGTTCATACCAGATAACATTGTATTTTAATGAATGTAGTTTGAAACTGAGAAGAATGAAAGTTCACTTACTATCTTTAATCGATTTGCAAATTCATCCAAATTTACTCTTATGAAACTGAGTTAACTATATGAAACAGGCCTCATTTTATGATACAAATAATACATGTAAACAATGCATACCTGTAAACTGCTAGGATGAGTATGAATTAGCTAGGCTAAGAGGATATAAAGAAGTATATATCCCACTCAAATAGTGTGTGTGAAGTCTTTGAGTCAAAAGAGAACATATATATTTAAGAAATGTCTCAGGAAAGCAGGGAGCTGAAACGTCAAACCTCGGTTATTGTGTTCCGATGAAAGAAAATTTAAAGACAGACACCAGAAGTCATACAAGAGATTTTTATTATAAGTGAAAGGTGAAAGTAAAGTAAAAGCAGAGTAGGGCTCAAGCAGAGAGCACTCTCAAGAGAGAGTGGGCCGTCTCTGAGCAGAGAACCACAAAAGAGACAATGCTATCTCACAATGTATTATTGCTTGATGGTTGACTTGAAAATTGGGGTACTCCTTCTGCAGTCTTCACCAGGTGTTCAATTCCTTCTTCATGTCGAGTGGTGGAGTTTTTGACCTTAGTTGGTCCTCTCCAGAACTGTCATGGTGGCCATCCTATTTAGGGGGGCTTCATCTACAAGTCAATCCCATGTTAATGTGGGTATCAGGGTCTATAGCTGTCAAAAGTTACCTCAGTGCACCTGTGCTATTAATGAATACCCCCTTCTGAGCGAGTAGGAGACACCTAGAGTTAGTAGCTTTTAGTTTCTTCTCAACTTGTAGCTGCTTCTCAACTTCTCAACTTTCCTGTCAAGAGATCATCCCATAGATCCTTTGTTCTTGAGGCATTTCCCCATCCCCATTATCTATTTTGCTTCTGTTTATCCTCAACATTTGTGTACTAATGATTTCCATAGCTTATCTGTCTTAGCAATAGCTTAAAGAAAACTTCAAGAGTAAACCTGTGGCCTTGTCAAGCATTTCACTGCTCATTGCTAGCTACTACCTAACAGAAGCATAAATTCTACACATTTTCAGAGGCTCAGTTAAAAAATATTTTATACAGAAGTCGAAGATGGTGGTCACCCCAGCAGCACGGACTCCCAGACGCTCCTGAGAGTCACCTCACGCTGCACGTCTACATGCGGATCCCCACGGTAGGACGAACCTCCCAATACGGGCAAACATTACCCCCTGATAATTCTTTAACCCCAAAAGAATAGTGAAGAGCATTAATGAAAAAAAATGGAGGAAATTTGTGGCTCACGTGTGACCAGCCCCACACCTGGGGGGAGGGGAACTTCCCCATAGGGGAGCAAGTTACCCCTAATCAGATCCCCTATTCTGGCCTCGACCTCCCTGATCTGAATGCTCTTCATATATATGAACTTGGAATTAAGTTCGGGTAGTTTTTGTTCTCAGCAGCAAAACTACAGAGGTTCCTGCAAGCTGCAGCAGCTGGCGGGGGGGCAGGGGCTGGCTGCTCAGCAAAAAGCACTCTCGGTCTCTCTGGAATCTTAAACGGAGAAAGGGGGCCACCTTCCTAACCACGTACCCTAGCCCAGTCCTCTGTAATCTCCCTGATTTGACTGCTCTTCATGTTTATGAACTTGGAATTAAGTTAGGGTAGTTTTTTTTTTTTTCTCTCAGTAGTGAAAGTACAGCGGACCCTGCAAGCGGCAGTAGCTGCAGTGTTTTCCGGAGGGCGGGGTTGGTTGCTCAGCAAGAAACGCTCTCGGTTTCTCCTCTGCGGGCAGAGCTCTGGAATTTAATTTGGGGAAAGGGAGCCAGGTTCCTAACCACGTACCACTGCGAATGCCCCCCCCCATCTGACTGCTCATTACTTTACCTAATCTTGCATAAAGCTCTGGGGAGAAATTGCTAACACCAACAAGCTCGTAGGTGGCCAGTCGCTATTATGATGTGTCCCTGAGGGTGGGGCGTGTCCCTGAGGGCAGAGCGGGTCGCCCAGCAACATTACGGGGCTTCAGTCCCTGAGACCAGAAACGGAAGTTACCGTCCCCCAACTGGCCACCTGCACTGGGGGCTGTAGCAAACTGTAATTCACCTCTCCAGCTCCCAAACTGGAAAGTTGTCGACCTTCTCCCCTTTGGTCCATACGCCTTCCCACCCAAATAGGAGGAGCCTGTGAACAAAGCTTGCTCCAACAGGGTGCATCCATCTATAGGGGAGCCTCTGCTTGAAACCTGCCTCAGGAAGCTTTGAATATATGAAGCAGCTTGGGCTCCACCTTAGCTTCTGAGCTCCTCGCATAGCCAAGGCTGAGTAGGCCTGGACCTCTCTAGCAGGATACCTCCTAGTGCTTTCAACGAAGAATCACATAAACACTGTATGATCTGGCCCTTTTTCTGAGGATCTCTGCCAACCCCATAAAGCAGCTCTTGGGCCTTCTGAGGATCACAAGGCATGCAGAGTGGGTCACCAGTGATCCTGAGGAAGTGAGACTCAGGCTAGCCACTCTCCTTGGATCAGTCAGAGACCCACACATCTACAAAAGGATCAACTTGATTGTCTACAATTTCTGAGCCCCAGGTCCAAGAAATATTTGGAGTGTGGATTGGCACAAAACAACCATCTCAGGATTTAGCCCAGGGGGAGTTGAGTACCCCTTTGCAACAGAAAATTTTAGAGGAGATCCTATAAGAAAATCCAGGCCACTGGACTCAACCAATCTGCTTCTTCCCAAACAAGCTCAACTCCGAAAAATCCCCATCTTGATGCTGGACTTGATTGCACCACCACATGATACATACCTCCTGATCTAAGGGTCAGAAATTCTCAGAACTGTAACAACTAGTTTTGCGGGGTTTTTTGGCTTTTTTTTTTTTGTTATTCTTTATCTTTTTCATTTCTTCTTTTTTTTTGTTTTTTTTTAATGGGATTCCAGCTGAAAAATCATATTTTTGAATTTTTAATATTACTGTGGGTTTTTGGGTTTCTCTTTTGTAGTTGTTGGTTTTTTGGTTTTTTTTTTTCTCTTCTTTCTTTCCCTCCCTTTTCCTCTGCTCCTTTCTTGCCTCTACTGGTGCTAATCATCAGCTACTCTATTTCAGTTGAAATGGAGTAGTATTTGTGCCTATAGCCTTTCAAATTCACACAGAACTGTCTGGCATCTCTAGGTCTATATTGACCAAATTACTCCTCTGCACAATGAAGCAAAGTCATAAGAAGCTCCAATTTCTCCAACAAGAATATCAAGGCTGAAATAAAAGGCAAGCTCTCTGACTCAGAAAATGAGGAAAAGGGGCCCTAGATGAAGCTCTCCACCTAAGCTCTCCACTTAAGGACCCTGTAGCCAGGGCCCTAGATGAAAACCAAAGACATTGTGTCAGCACTAAGATCAGTAATGCATTCAAAGAGTTGAGAGAGGAAATAAGGAAAGAGATCAAAGAGCAATTTCAAGAGATGAGAGACAAAATCTACAGAGATATTAAGGATCAATTCCAGGAGATGAAAGATCAGCTGTACAAGGATATTGACATTCTGAAAAGAGATGCAGCAGAGCTATCAGGATTGAAAAACACGGTTAACCAATTCAAATCTTCACTGGAAGATGTCGCTGCCACAGCATTCCGGATCGGGCAGCCGGCGGAATGACCCGGACCGGCTGGGCCGTTCCCCGGAGACAGAGCCGGAACAGGACAAGTTCAGGGAGGTGGGGGCAAGGGGGAGAACACTGGTGGCCGGAATGCGGGACCTTTCTTTCCTTTCCGAGGGTCCCTTCCCTCCTGGCCGGGGGAGGAAAAAAACCATTCTCACACGTGGATGGCACCTTGAAACTTCTCCCATTTATTTTTAACGCACATGGATTGATATAGCGAGAGCAGGCTGCTAAGGGACCAGTGGTGAAGCGGCAGACTGGCTTATCCCAGCCAATGAGGGATTTTTGTGTTGGTGTTGTCATCTATCACCGACCGGGAAGGTGCAGAGAGAGAGGAAGTAGCACTCAGGCGCAGGTGCATAGTCTGTTTTGCTCAGAGCGCGTGAAATATGAAGGAGGAGGAGAGAGAAGTGTTATGGCATCCAGTACAGCGATTTTTTGCCTAGTGCCCAACAATTCCCCCTTTTTATTTTGTTTGAAGGCCAATAAAGCAGCCGGAGACCAGGGTGGGGCTCCTGTCTTAGGTTGTCCCCCCCCCCCCGCTTCTTGGAGAATCTTACCCGTCTCTGGATACCACACAGCCAATGGTCTCTATGGGGAAAACCCAGCCCAGAAGGCCTGTCTTAGGTTGTCTTTCCTTTAAGACCTTATCTGTCATTGGCCAAAAGGGCAATAGGGTTAGCACTGGCAAGTATTGTACTTGGACATTTACGAGCTGTCAAGAGCAGAAAAATTAGAGAGAAAAGTTTGTTTTGTCCCGGACAGTCCCTGACTGGCTGGCATAAGACCAGTATTTTTGGAGAGCTGCTGTAGCAAGGGAGTCGATCTGATTTTGAAGTTCCAGAGTGCTGGTGGGCATTGTGTTCACTTGGGTCCCTGAAGCTGGTCTGTGTCGAGTGCATCTCCACAAGCAGGAGCACCAGGGTCGGGTGGATTATTATCGTTCCTGGAAGAGATCAGAAAGAGAAGGCTCCTCAGGGGAGGTTGAGTCCCCTGGGTGTTCGTTAGTACTGGGAGGGCAATGCTTGAGATCCCTGGCCAGGACCCAAATTGGCTTGGGCTCATCAGTTGGAAAAACACAGCCAAAAACTCGCCCTGTAGTGATCAGTGGGTCAGGGTCTCTCCATCTGACCTTGAGAGTCAGGTATGGTGTGCTGGTGGTCCAATGTTTTTGAAAAGGAAAGAAATGATCTCCTTTGGAAAAATTTAAAATATTTAGTGTAAACAGGGCCATTTTTAACTGATCATGAGTGGGGAGTGTTCCCCGTTTTGTTATATTAGTTGAGACTTAAGGGTGTTATTATGTCTTTCGATTATGGCCTGACCCTTAGGATTATGTGGAATTCCTGTGGTGTGGGTAATGTTCCACTTTTGGAAGAAGTTAGCTAGGGATTGACTAATAAAGCAAGGCCCGTTATCAGATTTTATTTGATCTGGTAGACCTAGGGTAACGAAACATTGAGGAAAGTGGTTGATGGCATCTTTGGCCTTCTTGCCGGTATGTGCAGAGGCCCAGCAAGTGTGGGAGAAGGTATCCACTGACATGAAGATGAATTTAAATTTCCCAAAGGTGGGATAATGGGTGACATCTGTTTGCCAGAGATTATTGGGTCTTAGGCCTCTGGGGTTAACTCCAGGCCCCTGAAGGGGGGGAACTTGTAGGAAAGGGAGGCAGGACTTGCAAGTTTTGATAATTTTTTTTAAGTCTTTTATTGGAACCTGGGGGAAACAATGGTGAAGGCCTCTCCAGTTAGTATGAGTAAGGTGATGGAAAGAGGCAGCTTCTGAGAGTGTGTAACACTCAGAAGGATTGGAAGCGAGGGAATCAGCAAGAGTGTTACCATAGGTCAGGAGTCCGAGCAAGCTTTGATGTCTCCGCAAGTGCTGAATATATATGGGATTAATTTTTTTATTTAGAAGATATAGAGCTTGGATCACAAGGGGAGTGATGGGGTTGTCATCCATCTTAATGTGGGCATGAAGAAGGTTAGGAAGGAGGTTGACAACATATAGACAATCAGAAAACAAGTTAAAGGTTGTGTGAACCTTATTAAGAGCAAGGACAACTGCATAAAGCTCCTTAAATTGGGCTGAACCTTGAACCTCGTGGGTAAGAGATAGATCTGGTTGATTTGGGTGAGGTTTTGAAGAAAAAAGCACCATCAATCCACCTCGTTGGCCTCCATCAGTGAAGACAGTGGGGGCCTGAGGATCAGGATGAGACAGGAATAGATGAGGGGGGTGCCAAACTAATCTCCCAAAGGAATTCATCCACTTATAGGGGCCATAATAACAATCAACTTTCCCAATAAACCCTTCCATGGCCAGTGCCACCCTGGTGTGGTTCCTTTGGAGCCAAAAAATCATTGAGCCTAAAATGGATGACCAGCTTATGTGGGTCAGTCCCAAAAAGATGAGTTGAAAGCTCCATGCCCTTAATCATACAATCAGCCAGTTGGTCATTTAAGGAGTAAATGCAAGGTGCTCCCCCCACTGAGAGGTGTACCCAATGAATAGGCTTTCCCTCCTGAGCTAGAAGAGCCGTGAGGAGGGTTTTACTTGGGAAAACATACAAAAATAGAGGTAGGTTAGGGTCAAATCTCTTCAGGGAGGTGGAATTAATGGCTTGTTGGACCTTGGAAAGTACCTCCCGGTGAGGGGGTACTTGGACAGAGGATTGTAGGTTAAGGTCTTTTAAAAGGTCAAAGAGGGGTGTAAGTTCAGCTGTAGAGATGGGGAGCCAGGGTCCCATCCAATTAATCTCCCTGAGTAGTTGTTGAAGTTGGGTGAGGGTATAAGTATCCCTAATACGTAATTGAGGTTTTAGAGGAGAAACAGAATCTATGGTGAGAATAGACCCAAGAATTTTAAAGGGGGGAATATTTTGGATTTTTTCGGGAGCTACTTGGAAATTATGTTGGGTAAGGAGGTGCAGACAGTTATCAAAAGCTTGTTGAAGGTTCTCTGGACAGGGGGACCCCAGGATGATATCATCCATGTAAGTATATACAAGTAAGTTGGGGCAAGTGTCTAGAGGGGCGAGTATATTAGACAAAAAGTGTTGACAGATAGAGGGACTATTAGCCATTCCCTGAGGAAGGACAGTCCATTCAAACCTTTGGTCAGGTCCCTTAAAGTTAAGTGAGGGAAGGGAGAAAGCAAACCTTTCTCTATCTTCGGGGTGGAGGGGGATAGAAAAAAAGCAGAACTTAATATCATTGATAATCAGGTGATGATCATTAGGAATGGCTGGAATCCATGGGAGGCCTCGTTGAGGGGTCCCAAAGGGAACCATTCTTTGGTTAATTGGCCTCAAATCCTGAAGGAACCTCCAGTTTCTGTTAGGCTTTTTAACTACGAATACAGGTGAGTTCCAGGGACTAATGGATTGTTGGAGGTGTCCTAATTCTATTTGCTGTTTTACAAGGATATGTAGTTGTGTTAGCTTTGTAGAGGGTAAAGGTCACTCCTCCACCCAAATGGGGGGCCCTGGGATCCAATTGATTTTGGGTGTCCCAGGGGGAGCAGCGGCCCTTAGGATTGGGGGTGTGGCTGGGGATTAAGTTGGGGTAAATCCTCTCTTATGATTTTAAAGTTGGGGTTGCCCTGGTAGTTTTGGTGACATTGGCCTTCCCCGAATAGTTGTTGGTATTCCTTTTCATCTAATGAATCCCCATGAAAGCCTTATGGTTAGTGGTAATGTAGGCCTGAGTTTCTCCTAATATGTCTTGGCCCAGGAGGTTAGCTGTGAGCCCTGGCGCCACTAGGGGGTGCACTTCGCCTGAGTTGCCATCCGGATCCACCCGTGAGACCCAGTCAGCAGTTTGTTGAGAGTTGGTTTGTCCCCCCATCCCCAGTAGTGGGGGCCCGGGAACTAGCCTCCATTGTGGGGGAATCTTCTCTTTTCTTAGAACTGTCTTGTCAGCCCCAGTATCTACTAAGCATTTAAAAGATTTGCCCCCAATTGTGAGGATCATTTTGGGTCAGACACCCTACATGAGGGGGGTAGTCCAATAGTCTCACTGGGGGAACCCCTATTTTTTAACGGGGCTGGGGTAAGCCCCTTAAGGAGTTTAAAGGCCGACCCTGTGCATCTGTTTTAGATCGGCAATCTTTGGCCCAATGATAGCCCTTTCCACATCGTGGGCAAGGTGTGTGTGGAGCGTTAGGGAGTGGACGGTGGGCATTAGGGTCCAACCCTTTGGAGGCCCTGATTGGGTTTAATCCCTCTGCTGCTTGCTAGGGGCATTCCCTCTTGAAGTGACCTTCCTGCCCACACCAGAAACAGTTGGCGTTTTTCCTGGGGTAAGCCTGCTGGAGTGCACACACTAAAGTGGCTACACCCTCCCTATGAGGAGTTTGAAGGGCCGAGGTTAATGCCTGGGTCTGATGAGAATGGGTCCCGATGTCTTTAGTGGCTATTATCCGTCTCTCCATAGATCTGTCCTTAAGACCGGAACAAGCCATTCTGTGATCCTGATTCATTCCTTCCCATACCATCATTTTAACGAAATGATCATGGAGGTTGACGGGAGGAAACTTGTGTTTAATGCTCCCTTCAACTCTAGTAATAAACCCGGGGAGGTCTTCTCCAGGTTTTTGGTTGATCCTGGCTATCGGGGACTCAGAGGGTCCCTCCTCCAGCTTTCGCCATGCAGCCAGGCCTAAAGCCCGAATTTGATCCTGATAAGGAGTCGGAATGGCCACTTGCTGGATGCCTGATGAATATTGATCGGAGATGCCAGGAGGCATTCCAACAGTAATAGGAATTATGGGATTAGCGCTTTGGTTGCACTCCGCCTGCTGTTGACACGCCTCCCTGTATAGAGCACTCCACTTTATATACAGTGAACCTGGAAGGACTGCACGGGCCATTGCCCGCCAGTCCACCGCCGTGCATGGGTGGTGGGCTAGTCCCTGCAGGATAGTTTCTGTCCATGGGGCATTGGGTCCATCCTCAAGAACGGCCTTTTTTAATTCCTTAAGGTGCCCAGGCTCCCATGGGTACCACGTGGCCGGCCGACTGCTCCCAGGGTTAACATTGACCGGAAACAATTGGCAAGGTTCAGGGCAAAGTGGAGCTGAGGCAGGTCCAGATTTAAAAGAGGGGGGTGGAGCTGAGACAGGTCTAAATGGATTAGAGGCGGATGGGTATGCAGCGAGGGCGGAAGAGAAGGGGGTCCCCCTCTAGCAGGCCAGGGGGCCAAGTCAAAAGGATTAAGGTGGGGGGGTTGGAGCATGGGGAGCGGGCCTTTCTTCCTCCATAGGGATATCATTCTTTTCTTGGTTTGGGAGTTGCTCTTTTTGCATGCAGCCAGGCTGCGGGGGAAAGCAGTTCTTAAGGGCAGATTGTAAGAAACACCCCAAAGGGAGGGGGATCCCCAGATTGGGTTTGAGCTTCTCTAAGAAGTTGCTCAATTTGGTCCCATGTATTCTAATTAAATAAGTTACTTTTAGGTAACCAGGGGGCCACCTTAATAAACGTGGCCCATGTAGCTTTAATTTCACTATCAGCTAATTCTAATCCATTGCTCTTAAGGAGGACTCATAGGGAACCTAAGGCAGGGTCTGTCTTGCTAGCTAATTGGCCAAAGGTGGAGGTGAGACGATAGAGAAGGTTTAAAGGGGAATGCAAGGAGTGCCATAAAAGGACTAGAGAAACAAGGCACCCTATAGTAAAGAGACATTTCCAAAAGTGTTGAAGGAAGCTAGAGGGCTCCCTGTTGGCTGGCATGGAGGACAGGGGGAGGAGAGTGAAGAGGGGTTCAAATGAGCTAGAGGACTCCTTGTTAACTGGCACTGAGGATAGGGGGAAGAGAGAAAAGAGAGATTCAAACATTGGGGTCTAAAAGTGTTGAGGTGAGCCAGACGGCTCCCAGTCAGCTGGTATGGAGAACAGGGGGAAGAGAGAAGGAGCCTAAGAATGTTGAGGTAAAGAAAGTGGGCCCTAAGGCTAGGGCATTGGGCTTATGCACTTGAATAGGGAGAGATTAAAAAGGAGAGAGTGTGGGGCCCTAGGACCAGGGCAGAGGCTTTTGCAGCCGAATAGGGAGAAATTAAAAAGAGAAAAAGCAGGGCTTACTCATTATCTTTTTTCCGGGCTGGGTCCTGTTGGCGGATCGTGAGAATATCCTCACACGGGGCACCAATTTGTCGCTGCCGCAGCATTCTGGAGCGGGCAGCGGGCAGAACGACCCCGACCGGCTGGGCCATTCCCTGGAGACAGAGCCAGAACAGGACGAGTCGGGGAAGGGGGAAGCGGGGGCGAGGGGGCGAACACCGGCGGCCGGAAAGCGGGACCTTTCTTTCCTTTCCGAGGGTCCCTTCCCTCCCAGCCGGGGGAGGAAAAAACCAGTCTCACACGTGGATGGCACCTTGAAACTTCTCCCGTTAATTTTTAATGCACATGGATTAATATAGCAAGAGCAGGCTGCTAAGGGACCAATGGTAAAGCGGCAGACTGGCTTATCCCAGCCAATGAGGGATTGTTATGTTGGTGTCATCATCTATCACCGACCACCGACCGGGAAGGTGTAGGGAGACAGAGGAAGTAGCACTCAGGCGCAGGTGCGTAGTCTGTTTTGCTCAGAGCACGTGAAATATGAAGGGGGAGGAGAGACAAGTCTTATGGTGTCCAGTACAGTGATTTTTTGCCTAGTGCCCAACAGAAGACACCAACACCAGTGTAAACTCTAATGAAAATAGATCTTCAGCTCTTGAAGAACAAGTATCTTACAGTGAGGATTGCCTAAAAAATATAGAAATCAAAGAAGAAAACCGAGATAAACAGCTTACTTTACATAATCAAACCTTCCAAGTAATATTTGATGAGATGAGGCATAATAATCTGAGAATCATTGGCCTGGAGGAAAATTCTGAACAGCAAACAAGGGGATTCAGGAACCTTTTTAGCGAAATCATAAGCGAGAACTTCCCTCATTTGGCGATAGATCTGGAATACCTCATCCAAGATGCATATAGAACACCAAATAAACCTAATAAGAGGAGAAACTCACCAAGACATATCATTTACAAATTGAATAACAGAGAAATTAGAGAATTCTAAAAGCAGCTAGAGGAAAGCCCCAAATCACATTCAGAGGCAAACCTATTCAGATCACTATGGGTTTTTCAGAACAAACAATGAAGGCTAGAAGAGCTTGGAACAATATCTTTCAAGTGTTAAATAATAACAACTTTCAACCAAAGATAGTTTACCCGGCAAAACTCAGTTTCAAATGTGAAGGGGAAGTTAAATATTTCAACGATAAACTCATGCTTGCAAGATACGTGAACACTAACCCCGCTCTACAGAGCATTCTCAAAGATGTTCTCCATTCAGAAGATAATGCCAACAATGTGATAAATCCTTAAACAAGCACAAGTCAACAATTACACTATACAAACACCAACTTTTAAGATGACTCAAAATCCTGTAATAGATACAAAGTCTGTGAATCAGCCACCCATATCTATTCTTTCCTTGAATGTGAAAAGTCTCAATGCCCCAATTAAAAGACACAGACTGACCCACTGGATCAAAAAACAAAATCCAACAATATGTTGTCTGCAAGAGACACATTTGACACTCAAAAATAGACACAGGCTGAAAGTGAAAGGATGGCAAAACGTCTACCAGGCCTGTGGCCCAAAAAAGCAAGCTGGTGTAGCGATTTTAATCTCTGATAAAATTAATTTCCAACTAAAACTACTCAGAAAGGATAAAGAGGGACACTTTATCATACTTAAAGGGACAGTTCACCAAGAAGATATAACGATAATCAACATTTATGCCCCCAATTACAACCCGCCCAAATACATGGAAAAAATACTTAAGGACATTAATCCCCTCATTGATCTCAGTACAATAATTCTGGGGGACTTCAACACACCACTATCTACTCTAGACAGATCATCAAAACAAAAAAATCAATAAAGATGTCTCCAATCTGAACTACTCTATTAAACAATCGGGCTTAACAGACATTTACAGAATATTCCATCCTAAGACAGCTGAATTTACTTTCTTCTCTTCGGCCCATGGATTCTTCTCTAAAATAGACCACATCCTAGTTCACCAGGACAATCTTAGCAAATATAAAAAAGTGGCTATAATCCCATGTATTCTGTCAGATCATAATGCTATGATCTTAGCAATCAACAACAGGAGAAACAATAAGAACTATTCAAATACTTGGAAATTGAATAATTACCTCTTAAATGAAGGATGGGTAAAAGAGGAAATGAGAACAGAGATGAAGTTTTTGGAATTGAATGAGAATGAGGAAACAACATACCAAAACCTCTGGGACAGTATGAAGGCTTTCTTAAGAGTTAAATTTATAGCACTGTGTGCATACATCAAAAATCTATAAAGAGAGCAGATTAATAGCCTTATGCTTCAACTCAAACAACTTCAAAAGGAGGAGCAATCCAACCCTAAATATAACAGAAGACAGGAAATCACCAAAATCAGAGCTGAAACCAATGAAATTGAGAGCAAAAAAGCTATTCAAACTATTAACAAATCCAAGAGTTGGTTCTTTGAAAGAGTGAACAAAATTGACAGACCCCTTGCCAAACTCACCAAAAGGAAGATCGAAATGAAGCAAATCAACAAAATCAGAGACGAAAATGGGGATATCACCACAGACTCATCCAAGATACAGAAGATTATCAGAACCTGTTTTGAAAACTTAGCCAAATTTGATAACCTGGAAGAAATGGACAGGTTTTTGGACACACATGACAACCCATCTTTAATACGGGAGGACATTGAAAACCCCAAACAACCTATCACAGAAAGCGAAATTGAAGCAGCAATCAAAGCTCTCCCAAAAAAGAAAAGCCCAGGTCCGGATGGATATACGGCAGAATTCTATCAAGCCTTCACAGAAGAACTAACACCGGTCCTCTTCAAGCTCTTTCAGGAAATTGACAGAGAGGGAACACTCCCAAACACTTTCTATGAAGCAAACATTACACTGATTCCAAAGCCCAACAAAGACACATCAAAGAAAGAAAACTACAGACCAATTTCCCTGATGAACATTGATGCAAAAATCCTTAATAAAATTTTAGCTAATTGGATACAAAAGCACATTAAAAAGATAATCCACTATGATCAAGTGGGCTTCATTCCAGGGAAACAAGGCTGGTTCAATATATGCAAATCAATAAATGTCATTCACCACATAAACAAAATTAAAAACAAAAATCATATAATCATCTCAATTGATGCAGAGAAGGCATTTGATAAAATTCAACACCACTTTATGCTCAAAACTTTGGAAAAGATAGGGATCAAGGGAAGATACTTTAACTATGCCAGAACCAACTATGACAGACCCATAGCCAACATTATCCTCAATGGAGAAAAACTGAAAGCATTTCCACTGAATTCAGGTATGAGACAAGGCTGTCCGCTATTCCCACTCTTGTTCAATATAGTCCTTGAGACCCTTACCAGAGCTATCAGGCAAGACAAGGAAATCAAATGTATTCATATAGGAAAAGAGGAAGTCAAGTTATCTGTATTTGCAGACGACATGATTTTATACCTAGAAGACCCAATAACATCGGCCAGAAAACTCCTAGAGCTCATAGGAGACTTTAGCAAAGTAGCTGGCTACAAGATCAACTCCAGCAAAACGCTAGCATTTCTTTACACCAGCAACAAATCCGCAGATGAAGAAATCAGGAAATCTCTCCCATTCACCATCACTTCCAAAAGAATGAAATACTTGGGCATTAACCTTACAAAGGATATTAAAGACTTATTCAAAGAAAATTATCAAATACTAAAAAAAGAAATTACAGAAGACCTGAGTAGATGGAAAAACATTCCATGATCATGGTTAGGCAGAATCAATATAATAAAGATGGCCATTCTACCCAAAGCCCTTTACAGATTTAATGCAATCCCCATCAAGATACCTATGGCATTCTTCAGATATATAGAAAAAGCAATTCTCAAGTTCATA
This sequence comes from Aplodontia rufa, assembly GCA_004027875.1. Classification (NCBI taxonomy): domain Eukaryota; kingdom Metazoa; phylum Chordata; class Mammalia; order Rodentia; family Aplodontiidae; genus Aplodontia; species Aplodontia rufa. The sequence goes on along the minus strand of PVKS010000865.1, from coordinate 113,865 downwards.
TGGAATAACAGGAGACCCAGACTAGCCAAAACACTACTCTATAGAAAGGAACAAATAGGGGGTGTCTCAATCCCTGACCTGAAATTATATTACAGAGCTATAGTAGCAAAAACAGCATGGTATTGGTATCAAAACAGAACTGAAGACCAGTGGTACCAAATAGAAGATCCTGAGACAAACCCTCATATCCTTAACTATTTGATCTTTGATAAAGGGGGCAAAAGTATAGTGTGGAAGAAAGATAGCCTGTTCAACAAATGTTGTTGGACAAACTGGACAGCCATTTGTGGACAACTGAAGCTGGATCCTTATCTTTCGCCCTGCACAAAAATTAAATCAAAATGGATCAAAGACCTGGATATTAAGCCTACAACTTTAAATTCACCAGAAAAAGAAGTTGGGTCAACACTACAGCTTATAGGAGTCGGCAGCTTCTTCCTTAAGAAAACTCCTATGGCGCATGCTGTAAAATCAAAATTAAATGAATGGGATGCAATTAAACTAAAAAGTTTTTGCACAGCTAAAGATCTAGTCAAGAGCATTAAGAGAGAACCTACAGAATGGGAGAAAATTTTTGCCAGCTGCACCTCGGACAGAGGGCTAATATCTAGAATATACAGGGAACTAAAGAAACTAAATTCCAAACTCGCAAATAATCCAATTGATAAATGGGCTAAAGAACTCAAAAGGAACTTCTCTCCAGTGGAAGTCCAGAAAGCCCACAAATATATGAGAAAATGCTCTACATCATCAGTTATAAGGGAAATGCAAATCAAAACTTCTATGAGATACCACCTCACTCCTGTTAGAGTGGTAAAAATGAATACAAACAAGGACAGATGCTGGAGGGGCTGTGGGAAAAGAGGAACACTTCTACACTGCTGGTGGGACTGCAAACTGGTTCAGCCACTATGGAAAGCTGTATGGAGAATCCTCAAAAAATTAAGGATCGAACCACGTTATGACCCAGCTATCCCTCTCCTGGGAATTTTCCCAAAAGACTTAGAATCAGCGTATTATAGTGAAGTGGCTTCATCAATGTTTATAGCAGCTCAATTTACTATAGCTAGATTATGGAACCAAACCAGAATACCCTCACTTGATGAGTGGATACAAAAGCTTTGGTACATATATACTATGGAATACTACTCGGTCATTAGAGAGGATGATATTATGGCTTTTGAAATAAAATGGATGGAGATGGATAGAATTATGCTTAGTGAAGTCTCCCAATCTCAGAGACTCAAGGGCCGAATGGTTTCTCTCATCTGTTGATGCTAGCATATATGAGGAAACAGTAGCGCTGACAGCTAACCTAACTAAACTTCAAATTGAATGACTTTCAGAATAATAGGGGGATGGCTCTCTAGGATAACTGAAGGTGTAGGGAGGGGGAGGAGGAAGGGGGAGGGTATATGAAGAACTCATAGGAGTCTGGTGATTGGGAGGATGGGGGAACCATCCCAGAAGCCGACATCATTCCTCCATGAGCTACCCATATAACGCATGAGTTCTTCTGGGGGAAACTGCAACAGGTAAAACCCAAGGCAGTTCCCCTGGATTACAAAGTTTATATCCATTGATTGCTAATGTTTTGATAATTTTCCCCCCTTAACTGAATTTTTATATACTTCTAATAAAAAATTTTTTATAAAAGACAGTAAAGAGTTCTGAATTAGAAGTAATACTTTTAATTTCTAATATCATTTATGATTCATTTAGTCAATAATTTCATAATGACCATATACTGTTTGTGTCACATATTGTATCAAGTTCTAGTAACTCCAGTCAACAAGGTACAGTCACTACTCTCAAGAAATGACAATCTAATTAATCTAATAGGGATAAAAAAACTCCTGCAAAGATCTCTTAGGCAGATGAAGTTACATCAATCTTAATTCCTGAATTTGGCAAGAGATTTGTTGCTGTAAGTGTATCTAACTTGAGGACCTCAGTTTTCTTTCTAAGCCCCCTAAAATAGTTGGGAATTCCCAAGGGTATCTCATATGTGTTTATGGAATCCTCTAGTGTTTTCCTTTGGGCTCCTGTAAATGCATATCTGGCAGGTGCCTGACAGCATCTCTGCTCATTATACTTTACATGTATGTTGCTCTGTCTAGTGTTCAATGTCCTGTATTTTCAACCTTGCAAAATTCCCAAGGAACCATGTTGCCACTGGGCTGGTGCAAAATGTAGGAAATGCCCAGAGCCCAGCCTTCTGTTGCAATTCATTACCTGAACTACCAAGCAGTACTGCTCATGCCCTGTGCCTCGCAAAGTGATGCCATATCCAGCCCCTGGGGACAGGCTGGGGAAAGATGCATATTCTATTCTCCATTTCTCTCTCTCTCTCTCTCTCTCTCTCATCCTTGCTGAAGAAAATATTCTTCAAAGAGGTCTCTGTCCCCCAATACAAATAATTCACACAAATAGATACCTGTGAACCTCTAGTTAACAGTTCAGTAGACAGAGGAACATTCCATCTTGTTAATAAACAGGAAATTACAATGGACTGTGTAAAAGTTAAAAGTTCACATACCAAAATTTGGGGGCCACACATAGGAGGGTGTTATCATTTGGACATGAGGTGTCCTCCACAAGCTCATTTGTGAGACATTGCAAGAAGATTTAGAGGTGATGTTATTGGATTATGAGAGCCTTAACCCAATCAGTGCACTAATCCCTATCAGGGATTGCCTGAAGTTTATCTAACTTAATCGCTGATGGGGATTAATACTAACTGGGTGGTAACTGATGGCAGGTGTAGGGTGTGGTTGGAGGAGGTGGGTCTCTGGGGGCCTGCCTTTGGTGCATATATTTTTTATCTATTTGGTGGAGTCTCTCTGTGCTTCCTGATCATAATTCCGTAAGCCACTTTACTCCAGCACACTCTTCTTCCATGATGTTCTGCCTCGCCTCTAGTCCTAAAGAATGGAGCCTGCTGTCCATGGACTGCGATCCGTGAAATCGTGAGCTCCCAAATAAACTTTTTCTCCTCTAAAATTGTTTTTGTTCAGTCTTTTAGTCTCAGCAACAAAATGGCTGACAATAACAGAAATTGGTACAAAGAAGTGAGGTTGTTGCTGTAACTAATCTGACCATGTACTTTAGAAGCTTTTAGAGCTTATTGGAATTTGTGAGAGGAATTTTGGAAAGTTTAGCAGTGCAAGCTGGAAAAGCCTTAGAATGTTGTCAGTGGAACTTAATTGGAAATTCTGGTGGGAGTTCAGAAGACTAGAATGTCAATAGGACTGTGTTCAGTAAAAACAGAGCTCATTAAGTCTCAGAGGTGAAGGAGGACTCTATTGGAAACTGGACTAGAGGCCATTCATGTTATGTTCTAGCTAAAAAGTTGTCTGCCTTTTGCTTATGTCCTAAGACGTTCTGCTAGGTTGATTTTAAAGGCAATGGACTTCTTAATCTGACTGAAGTAATTTCTAGGCAGCAGAGTCTTCAGGTGGTGGCATGGGTATTGTTGGAGGCTTTTAGCAAAGTTTATTGTGATATTCAGGAGCAAAAAGCAGAGCAGAAAGATTTGAAAAACTTGGACTTGAAAGGTGGAAGTAAACCGGGGCTAAGGAAGTTGCAGTTGTTAAAGACATTAAGCCCGTTAAAGAAAGCGTAAAGGGGGCTGGAGCAGGGGCTCAGTGATTGGAGCACTTGCCTGGTTCAAGCCCCAGGACCACATGCACAACTAAATGTCAGAAAAACAAAACTAGATGAATAAATAAATAAAATTGATTTTCTTACACTTTTTCTCTAAAAAATGGAGAAGAAAAGAAATGGTAAAGACTTTGTCTAGAGACAATAAGAAAGATGGCTTGAGGGCATCTCAGGAATTGGCAGGACCACACCTATCTCAGGCTCAAGGAAGTAAAAAAAAATTTCTTTTGAGCAGAGACCAGTGGGGCACCCTGACTATAGAAGGGGGGCTAGGAAGTTGTTTCACCATCCTTAGCTACCCAGGCACTCAGAGGCTGCTGGAGCCATGGTTCTTGAAGGCTTGGCTACTGCTCGAGATAGTGGCAGACTTGCAGCAACCACATGTTGCTGGTTCTGTAGAATTGCAGGATGTTGGAGTTAGGGGGTCATGGAGGGGGTCATGGAGGCTTCCACTGAGATTTCAGAGGAAGGCTTTGGAAGGCTTTGGAAGCCAGGTAAGGTATACCCCAGAGTTGGAGTGCCTGCGGGCAGCCCCTGAGCAGGCACTGAATGGAGGTGTGAGGAGGAAGCTGAAGCTACAGTGGAGACCCTCAAGATTAAGAAATGCCAGTATTGTGGAACATCTGCCTAGGAAAGCTGCAGGAATTGATCAAAGACAACAGAGGCCTCTTGGGCTGCAACCAACAAGGCTGTGGGGGTGGAGCTATACAAGCTCTTTGGGGAGAACATCACACTGCCTTGTGCCCCAGATGCTCCAGATACTACTAGATGTGGAGATCCAGGACTTGTTTGCCCAGCTGGATTTGGGTTTTGCTTTAGTCCCATTCCTTATTTCTCTTTCTCTTTTTTCCTTTTTTTTTTTTTAAAGAGAGAGGGATAATAGAGAGAGAGAGAGAGAGAGAGAGAGAGAGATTCAATTTTATTTAGTTTTTCACGTGGCCTTCATTGCCTTGAAAGTTTATTGTGTATGTGGTGCTGGGGTTCAAACCTGTGCCACATGCCAATTCAAACGCACATACCAGTCAAGTGGAATAATCACTGAGCAACTGTTCCAGCCACACCCCCATTCCTTCTTTCTATGCCCCTATTTTTCTGAATGGAAATGTTTACTCTGCACCTTTATACATTGAATTATGTAACTTGCTTTTGATTTTTGCAGAGGCTTAGTGGAGAGTTTGCCTTGAATCTCAGAGGAAACTTTGGACTTGGACTTTTAAGCAATCTTGGGACTGTGGAGACTATGCAGACTCTTGGAATGTATTAAATATATTTTGCATTGTGAGATAGTCCTGAGCTTTTGGAGGCAAGGGATGGAATGCTGTGGTTTGCATGATAGGTAACCCCCAAAACTAATTTGTGAGACAATGTAAGAAGACTTAGAGGAGAAATGAATGGGTTATGAGTGCATTAATCTCCTGATAGGGATTAACTGGTGATAACTGAAGACAGGGTATTTTTGGAGGAGGTGGGTCCCTGGGGCGTGCCTTTGGGGTGTATATTTTGTATCTGGCCAGTGGAGTCCTCCCTCTCCATCCTTACCTCCTTCCTGATTGCAATGCTGTGAGCCACTTTCCTTCACCATACTATTCTGCTTTGATTCAGCCTCACCTTGAGTCCCAAGCAATGGAGCTGGCCTTCTATGGACTGAGACCTCTGAAACCATGAGTCCCCAAATAAACTTTGCCTCCTCTAAAATTGTTCTTGTCAGGTATGTAATCATAGCAGTGGAAAAGCTGACTAAAACAGAAGGGCGCTGCACCCAGGCTCAGGGAAGTGATAGTGGGGAGCTGGAAGGCTTCCTGAAATTCAGAACAACAAAATGGAGAACCTAAGAATAAGTGAGAATTAACTAGGCTAAGAGGATACGTAAGAGTGTATATGTAGCTAAAAGAGTGTTCCTTAGGCCCAAAGGTCAAAATGAAAAACACATTTACTTGTGAAGTTCAAATTCTACCCTTCTGCAAAAGCTCAGTTCAAAAATCTTTTATAAAGCTTCTATCTTCATTTTGTATTCATCTATTTATATTCCTTTTTTGCATTTATCACATTAGACCTTCTATTATAATTATTTGTGAGCAAATATATCTTTCATTACTAGAAGATAAGCTCATTGTGGGTTATGCTAAATTATTTTCACATCCTACACATTAGTAATCATGGCTTGCATGTAACAGGTCCTTAATTAAAAGCAATATGCTGGAAGGGGCTGAAAGTGCTTGGAACAAGTAAACACATGTTTCATGAACTAATGGAATTGCATCGATGACTTAAATGAGTGATAGGAAGCACACTGGTTCTACATAAAACAAGAAAGGCTGGATAAGATCTTTCTGCTCTGTTGGAATAATTTCTTAGCTTTTTTTTTAACCAGAGCACTCATGAAATAATGAACACGAAAATAATCATTTAGTTCTTTACTCTCATTAATTTATTAACCTTTACTAAATATCTACTTGTCTCAGACACCATTTTTTCTTTAAAAATAAATTGAATGATTTGCACAAAGTACCATAACATATGTGGAAAGCTTAGAGACTAATAACAAAACAATCATGTGTCTGCCACATAGCTGAAGAAATAGAACATCATCTAACGTTATAATGAAAATGTTCTTATTCTGAAAGAAGGAAAAACACAGCAAAGCAACGTGGGCTACTGGATCCTCCTTCATCTCTGGGGAAATTTCAGAACTAAATTATAACTAAAATTACAGACAAAATGGAGGAGACCAAAGTAATGTGTCAACACACTGTTTCATTAGTGAAAATTTTAAATGGGTTCTAAGGTAAGTCCCTCTGTTATAAGAGCAAATAGAGGAATTATGACATAAACAGAATTGCAACACTAAATCTACCCAAAGGAAGCAGCAATGGTGAAAAGAAATACAAAGTAGGTACAGAAAATGCAAAATATTTTTTAAATGACAGCAGTAGTAGATTCTGAAATATAGAAATTATAATTCATGTAAATAGGTGAATCTGATCAATTAGCATCAGATATTCTTAGATTTGATTTAAAATATCCACAACCTATTTTCTACCAGGGACCCAATGCTAAAGAATGTCAAAAGAACCTTGAAAATAAAAGCATGAGAAAAAATTTGGTTAGTTCCTCATCTCTATAGGTTCTGTATCCAGTGATTCATCCACCCATGGACTGAAAATATTTTAAATGAATTGCTTTTGTACTGAATGTATACAGATTTTTAAAGATAATTTCCTATACAATATAGTATAACAACTATTTACATAGAATTTGCTTCATATTAGTTATACTAAGTAATCTACAGATGATTTAAAATACATGGAGGGATGTGTGTAGGTTATATGCAACTACTCTGCCATTTTATAGAAGGGACATGAGCATCTGGGGGTTTTGATATAATGGGAGAACCTGAAAAAAAAACTGTATACTTAAGAAAGGAACAACAGAAGAAGAGGAGCAGTTATATACCTACCTATAAAAAGGTATAAAAAGGTGTAAGAAAAAAAGAGCATATTAATAATACCTTCAGAGTTGGCACAGTGAAGCTCTTGACATCCCTTCCTTCTCTAGCTCCCCAAAAGGTAATCATTACTTCACGTCTTCTGTTTATTATTTCTGTATAAGTTTTATGTTACTGTGTAGCAAATCACCACAAGCTTAGTGGTTTAAAACAGCATATTTGTTATCTCATAGCTTATGCATATCAGGAGGATGGGAAGGCTTTAGCTAGGTTCTCTGGTCACGGTTGGACAAGGCTGCAATTGAGTTGTTCTTGACTGAGCTGCATTCTCATCAGTGACTCTGCTGAGGAAAGATCTATTTGCAGCTGTCTTAGATTGTTGGCAGAATCATCTACAAGAGGTTATAGGAATGACGTTCTGGTTTTCTTGCTGTTCATGGCCTTGGAGATGCTCTCAACTCTTGAAAGTTCCTTGTCCTGTGGGCTTTGTCGTAGATGCTCTCATAACATGTCAGCTTACTTCAGGGCCAGAGGGAGAATATCTTGCTTCAGTCTGCTAAGACAGCCTTAAATAATACAAAATGATTGTGAGAGTCACATCCCCTCATCTTGGTAATAGTCTGTTGGGGAGAAATCCACACTGCAAGGGAGAAGACTAGACCATGGTGTGACTCATTGAAGTCACCTTAGAGTATGTCTAAAATTTACACTGATTTACTTTATTTTTTTTACCATATATGTATATATCTTAAAATTGATATTTATATTGTATATACTTTTGAAATTTATGTAAGTGGGTTCATCCTATGTATATTTTTTCTGCAATTTGCTTTTCTACACATAATTATTTTTTGATTCACTTGTGTTTATATGCCCCACTGTAGTTGTAATTTTCATCACTACAGAGTAGCCTATTATAAAACTGTCACAAAATTGATTTGTAATTCCACTGTTGGTGAAAATTTGTTCTATGTTCAGTTTTTGCTGTTATGAACAATATTGCTCTAAGCATTCATGTTCATGTTTTTGCTGTAAATGTGCAAGATTTTTTTCAAGGGTTATAATCCATTCTTTACACAGTAAACAGAGTAAGTAATCTTTCAAAAGCATAAATCAATTTAAAACCCTCCAGTGACACTTGGAATGTAGTCCAGAGTCCTCTCTGTGGTTTACATGGCCTCTGTCCATGAGTGAGACCTCATCTTGGACTAATCTTCCCCTTGGTGCTGTGTTCCATGATGACCTTTTTCTCTTTCTCAATATTCACAGTCTTTCATTCATTTTTGTCTAAGGCCTTTTTACCCCCTTACTAGAATGCTCTTCCTGGATCTTTGAATGTTGAGCCCATCTCGGCAGCATGATTCTGGTCACATATTACCAGAGATGCCTTCTCTAGCAACCAAATTCAAAGTAGCTCTGCCCTTACACTCTCAACCATGTAACTGTTAAATTTTTTTAATGAACTATTCAAATGATATATCTCTCGAATCTGTTCATCATCTGTTAGTGTGCTTATCCCCTTATTTTGAATATAACTTCCCTGAGAGCAAGGATCTCTTTCTACTCTTTCTCTTATAGCAACGCATTCACCTAGCCAAGCATCTGGCACCTATAGTTTTCAAAAAACATGATAGTAAATGAGTAAAATAATAACCACCACATAGGATTTGCTAAGAGATAAGGTGAAAGGGAATATGCAGGTGGGCTCAAAGGATCTGTCCAATGTTCTCTTACTTGTTAAGGATGTTGCCAGAAGCCAAAACAAGAAAGAATTTTCTTTCTGACAGTTTGGGTTCTGAACTCGGAAGAAGTGACATGGCAATGCTGGGTGAGTGAGTCCACGCAAGGACTGGGAAATGCTGGTTTTGCAGGCCAATCATTAGACAGTTAGTTGTTGACAGGCTTCCTGGCTCACTAATTAGAACTGTAAAATTTCAGGTGAATGACAGTAGCTTAAAAGCTAATTCTGCTTTTTGCAGCTGCAATCACTGGGCAGCTAATGGTATAATTGATGGATGCTGCCAGTTGCTGAGATGGATGGAAATTAATACTTAAATTACCATTGTTAGAGGTCATAATCACATTTTCAGTTGCATCCAAAAGCAGTGTATTTATATTGCCTCAATCAATAGAACTATGATATAATTTTGGAGAAAAACATTCCAGTAACACCATGGGTGTGGAATATTATAAATATGGATATAAATATGTACATTAAATTTTAAATTTCAATCTGTAATATATTTATGTTCTACCCCATACTCCAACTAACAATCATTTAAGAAAAACAGAAGGACAAATAAAACTACCTAACAGATAAATCCTCAAGAAGAAAATATTTGTTCCACAAGACTTTGCTTCTATTCTGGAATTCTTATAATTATTGAACATATGTGATGAGTTATGTATGAATCACCATGAAACTTCTGAACTCTTTTGTAATGTATCACAGCGAGCTAATTGATTCTGTATTGGTTAAAATAGAATCTGAAACTTTGAAGTAGATGCTGTTGTGATGGTCAGGGAGTTCTGAAACAATAGTATAGTACTATATCACAAGATTTACTTTTAAAACAATGATTATGTCATATTCATCCTGTTCTAGTGAATACAATTGAGAGTTTGAAAGAAGAGGCCATATTTTTTCCTTCTAGTTCTTTTTATGTACTTCTGTATTTCCTTTTGCTTTTCCTCATGGGCTTACAGTCTTGGACCCACCTTTATTTATATTTAACACCATTAATTCTAGACTCTGGTGACAGCCCATAAATTCTGATTTAAGTGGTCTGGGGCAATACTTGGATGTATGTATCTATTCAGTGGATTCCAGTGTACAGCTAGAGGTGAGAGCCGTGTTTTATAGCATCTCCTTAGTCTATTCATACTTTTTTTTATTGTCCCCTGTTTACATAGGAGTAGTATTTTTTTTATTTTATTCAGAAATTTATTTGTTGAACAAACAAGCTTCTAACAAAATAATATAATATATATAAATTCTGAAAATTAGATTTACCCCCAAGAGCCCCCCCAAATTACGCACCCTTATCCCTCCCCCTTTCCCAATATATAAGCTGATGAGTCTTAGGTATGTATCAGTTAGCTTTAATTTTACTTGAGCTTCAAATTTGAATATGTAAATACATGCTTTTCATTTCTCCTTGGGTGGTCTCAACTTGCCCCTACTAAACTCATCCACCATCAAGTCTCCTCCACCTGTTCATTGTCCTGTTGTGTTCCTGTCTGGAATCCTGGAAATAAGTATAGCCTTTCCTTCCCTTTGTATCTCCTATTGATTCAATTATTCATTGGTTCTGAAAATGTTGTCTTCTAAAAGTTTTTTTTCCTTTCTCATTTAAATGGTCTTTGTTTAGTTAAAATGTTCCCATCTTTGCAGTTTCAACAGATCTTCCTTGTTCGAATTTCTTCTCTACTACTTAAACACACCTACTCTATCTCTCTGGAAAGATCGATATAAAACACCAATTTAACCACAACTCTCACCGTTAGAATTCTTCAGTGGCTTTCCAGCATTTATTGGATCCAGCTTATATTTCTTAGCAAAGGTAATTAAGGTAATTCTATGACTGATATATTTTTCTTTTCTGGTTACCCTATTCTACCTGATTGACACTTTAGGGCTGAGGATATGGAACTGCTGTGGTGCCCCCAAACATCAACTTCTGTGATTCTCCATACTTTTGTTTATGTTTAATCTATGTAAAATTACCTTTCCTTTTTCTTAAACCATCAAACTGTTAATCACTCCTTACTACGTAACTGAGGTATTACCTCCCACAAAAAGTCTTTCTTGACTTGTCAGATTGCATAAATGAATCCCTGTCTTCTTCTAACACTTGGGGAATTTCCTTGTAATAGAATTAGCTTCCTGTTATATGGAAATAATTTATTACTTATCTCTTCTCTACCAAAAGTTAAGCTGGAGCTGTGTATTTCCATCTTCATACCTGTAGTACAAATCTGGCACTATGTCTAGAAGATAGCAAGCTATAATTATACACTTTTTCAATGGAATGATTGCTGATAGCTCAAATAAATCACCATACATACTTTAGACACTGAAAGTCAATGAAGGTGTTTTCCTCACTGCAAAATTTTTAATGAATTACTACAGCTTTTATGCATAATTTATCTGGAGACAATTCAGAAATCATCAGGTAAAATCAGTAACAAAACACCATCTTATTTTCAAAGGTGCTCCTCTTTACTTGGTAGGTCCCGAAAGCCATTCCCAGTGATTTTTTATGTGAAGCTTTCTTTATCTAATGCCTAATTGCATTCTGTTCGTTTTGCACAGTCAATTCTTGATTATCCATGGTCATGGTAAGAAGGGAGAGCATGGATAATCTAAAAACCTCATTTGCATCAACTGCCTCTCTCACCAATTTTTTTTGCCAGAGATAGTAATGAGTATAGCAAAGCTGGTGGAGGTGCAAATGAGCTGTGAAATAGCAAAAATTCATCTTGCCAAATAAACAGAAAATGAGAAGCTCTGAATAATGCACACCTGGATAATCAGTCACAGAGTAACTTAGAATTGACTCTACTTTAAAAATGGGGACTTAGTATTTATGACTGATAATGAAAAAGATTAATGTCATCTGCTATGTAAGAGTATCAGGACTTTATTCATGGGCAAAGTAAATGTTTACATATATGTTATTGATCAAGTGTACTGCATAGGTATGGCTATCCTTAAATAATATAAACTGTATGGTTTGGATCTTAACTGTCCTCAAAATCTCATGTGTTGGAGGTGTGGTCCTCAGTTGGTAGTACTATTAGGAGGTGGTGGAAACTTTAGGAGATGGGGCTAGTTGGAGGAGGTAGATCTTTAGAGTGTCCTTGAAGAGTAGATCTTAATTGCAGCCCCTTACTCTCCTCCCCCCCCCCGTGTGTGTGCAGGCACATACTGACCACCATGAAGTAAGTAGTTCTGTCCCACTGTGTGGTCTCCACCATGATGTTTTACCTTACCCCAAACCAAAAGCTATGGAGCAAAGTGACTGTGAGCTGAAACCTCTGAACCTGTGAGGCAAAAATAATCTTTCCTCCTTTAAGTTGATCATCTCAGGCATTTTGCCATAGCAACAGAAAACTGACTAACACAGGAATGTCTACTTTTACATTCTGATCACTTGGACTTTTAGGAAACATTAATTTCATTCTCAAATTTAAGGGACAGTTATAGGCAGGTGTGTTAATGCAAGCTTTCCTTTAGACACTAACTAAATTGCTTTCTTGTTTTTGGTAGAATTGATAAGGTCATTTGGAACTTTGAATATGCTCTGGAAGCAACTGGAGCATTCGATATCCATACACTTTTCGTTGCTGAAATTGGTGGTTATGGAAGAGATCTGAAAGCTATGTAAGGTATACTCTTTCTATTAATCAAGGTTCTTAGGAAGAAAATAGAAAGAAGCTAAACCCCCAGGAGAGGCCCCCCCAGTTACCCACCCTTATCCCTCCCTTCCCCTTCCCACAATATCTCTAAAAAAGTATTAGGCTGTATAACATTACACCTTATATGGATTAACACATGATAATAGACCACCTTTCTCAATGGCCAGGGTCTAGATCCAGCCTCCAGAGATGAGTAGAGACATTCAACTCTTGGTTCTCTGGGTTAAGCTGATTTTACTCAGCATAATTTCTTCCACAGCCATCCGTTTACCTTCAAAGGCTGCAATATCAATGTTTCTAATTGCTGTGTAAAAGAAATTTACGTTAAGGAATTGACTCATATCATTGTGGAGACTGGTAAGTCCAAAATCATCAGGGTGGACTAATAGGCTGGAGACACAGGAAGAGCTGAAACTATAGTTTAAGTCCAAAGTTCATGTGCTGGCAAAATTCCCTTATCTCAAGGGAAGTTAGTCTTTGTTCCATTTAGGCCTTTACTTGATTGGATGAGGCCCACATGCAGTGTAAAGGGAAATCTGCTTTATTCAAAGTTCACTGATTCAAATGCTAATTTCTCTTAAAGTCACCCTCATGGAAAGATCTAGCAGTTGACCCAGTCAATGTGACATATGAAAATAACCAGCACACTGTTATGTTTAGATGATTAAAGGGACCTAAGAAGGTGAAATGGCACACCTGAGCTCCTGGTGGTTGAACCAGATAGCTCTCTAAATCTGATTTCTTATTTGGGTCCTTTTCTACCATAGAACATTGATTTCCCACAACTGTGATAATGAGAAGAAAAGAATGTTGCTCAGAAATAAATGCCATTGTGTTTCTTTTTTTTTTTTCTTTTTAAAGTTTTTTTGATTGGGTTCTTGAGACATTTCAGAATGCTTAACATTCTTGGTTCTCTTCTGAATTGCAGAAATATGTTTCAGTCATATTCTTTAGAGTAAATATTTTAAACATCTCACATACCATAAACATCACCCCTTTAAAGTATACAATTTGATTTTTTAAAGTAAATTCAGAAAGCTGTATAAAAATCACCAGTATCTATTCCCAGAATGGTTTAATCACTCCCTAAATAAACACCATACTCATTATCAGTCACTCATTCCATTCCCTAGAAACTACTAGTCTACTTTCTGTCTCTGTAGATTTGGCATGATATAATATATGGCTTCTTTCATTTAATAAAATGTTTTTAAGATTCTACCATGTTGTGGAATATGTCAATCAATACTTCACTCCTTTTTTATTGATAAATACTGTTTCATTTCTTGGATATACCACATTTTATCAACTCATCTGTTAATAGATGTTTGGGTAGTTTCTACTTTTTTTTTAAATTGAACAATCATACAAGGTTTTAACAAAATAATATAAAATGTGAATAGATTCTGGATATTAGATTTACCCCCAGGAGAGCCCCCCCCCCCAGTTACCCACCCTTATCCCTCCCTTCCCCTTCCCACAATATCTCTAAAAAAGTATTAGGCTGTATAACATTACACCTTATATGGATTAACACATGATAATAGACCACCTTTCTCAATGGCCAGGGTCTTGATCCAGCCTCCAGAGATGAGTAGAGACATTCAACTCTTGGTTCTCTGGGTTAAGCTGATTTTACTCAGCATAATTTCTTCCACAGCCATCCGTTTACCTTCAAAGGCTGCAATATCATTGTTTCTAATTGCTGTGTAAAATTCCATGGTATATATGTACCACAGTTTTGTTATGAATCATGCTACTATGAATATTAATTCATAAATTTTTTTGTGGGCAACTGTGTTCATTTCTTTATAGTATACACTATAGAGTGGAATTGCTGGGATGTGTGAAAACTCTAAGATTAATCTTTTGAGGAACTGTCAGACTGTGTTATCTGATTATTTTGATTTGTATTTTCCCAGTGACTAATGGTTTTGAATGTTTTTCATGTGCTTATTGGCTCTTGGTTTATGTTCTTTGGAGAAATATGTATATCCATATTCTCCAGGTTTAGTTTAGTATTTTTAAAATTGTTGAGTTGTAAGAGTTCTTTACATATAAGCCAGTTATCAGATATATTATTTGCAAAAATTTCTCTCATTCTCATTCTGGGCATTACCTTTTTTCCTTTTTTCCAGTTCTTTGGATTGAACCCAGGGCCTCTGACATGCCAGGCAAGTGCTGCACCACTGAGCATCATCTTCAACCCTTCTTTTATTTTATTTTGTTACAGGGTCTCACTAAGTTGCCCAACCTGACTTTGAACTTGCAATCCTCCTGCCTCAGCTTCCTGAATATCTGGGATTACAGGCATGTACCATCATCTGAGGCTTGTAATCACTGAGACCCATCTCCAGTCTATTTTTATTTCTTATTTTGAGACAGGGTCTCCCTAAGTTTCTCAGGGCCTTGCTAAATTGCCCAGGCTGGCTTTGAACTTGCCTTCCACTTCCCCTCAGCCTCCTGAGCCGCTGGGATTACAGGCATGTACCACTGTCCCCAGTGTCTTTTTATCTTCTTGATGAAGTCCATTAAAACATAAAAGTTTTTAATTTCAATGGTTTTTGATAACCTGTTTTTTCTTTTTTTGCTAGTGCATTTATTTGAGGTCATATCTAAAAGGCCCCTGTCTAATCCTTGGTTGCAAAGATTTAATTTTGTGTTTTCACCCAAGAATTTTATACTTTAAGAGCTTAAGAGAGTATTTCTGGATGTAAATCCTATTGATTTATGTGATTATCCTTATGCCAGTAGCAGACTGTCATGATTACTATAGCTTTGTGGTAAGTTTTAAAATCAGGAAGTGTGACTGCTCCAGATTTTTCTTTTTAATGTTGTTTTGGCTCTTCAGGGTTCCTTAAATTTTCATATAAATTTCAATATTGTTGTTTTGATGCTGCGAAAACATTGAAATTCAGATCATTAATATCAGGATTTTTTTCTCTTTAAAGACAGAGGGACAGTGTGAGAGAATGACAGAATTAACTTTATTTACTTTTTCATATGGCTTTCATTGCTCCAACACTTTGTTGAATATGTGGTGCTGGATATTGGAATTGATAAACCTTTTGACATGGAAGAGGAGAGATGGAAAGCAAGGATGATCTTGAGAGCATAGACCCATGGTGCTCACGGTGATAAATGTGTACTAAAGATAAGACAAGGAAAGTCAGAAATTCCTTGTGAAAAGAATTGCAAGGTGCCATACTAAAATTTTATGTTATGCTGTGCGCAAATATCCCTTGATTATAACTAATCTTTCAGTCAGAGCCTCTAACACCTTTGTGTGTATTCTCCATTAGACAAAGAAGAGTTTGATTTTTCATTAAGGCAACATGGGATCATAAGAAAATTAATCACAGGAAAGAAGAACTCTGACTAATCTTGTTGTATTTAAGTGGAAAGTTGCCATTATATGGTTTACTGATTTCCAAGGAGTGAGATATTACAAAGTGTACTTTCATTAACTTTTTTGGTCTATAAAAAGAAAGAGGAGGACAAAGTCAAAGAAGGAAATGCTCTGAGAAGTATTTTTCATATTATCATATATTAATATATTAATATACAACAGATTTATTCATGAAGGAGGGGCTGTTATTACTACCACCTTGTCCCACTGATGAGAAAGCTAAAACTCAGTGAAATTTAAAAAAATTATCTAGGATAGTTCCAAAGCCCTTCCTGTTTCTACTATATTGTGCTGTTTTATAGGGCAGCTGTGTTGCCCAGTTCCAGGAGTGCTGTTCCCACACTGTGAGTGATGCCTGCTAGACTTAATAACACAGCAGCCTGAAAGAGGAGAGAAGATTTGAGTACTAGTCATATGAACAGGGGAAGTCTCTTAGCCATTCTGTGAGTCTTAAGTTTCTATAGTTTTACAATAAGGATCCTAAAATTGTGCCTTCACTATTGCTCCAGACTTTCTGGTAAACCAGAAGGGATGTTGTGAAAAGGTTTTGTAAAAACCTAAAGATATCTCCATAAGAGATGGTGAAGAGGAGGCAGAATTCATATCACTCTCAGCCTATTGAGAGTAATCAAAATTGGGTTTTGATTACAAGTGTTATTTATCTTTATATGAGAGATGTGTGCTGGTGTTAGTGCTTAGAGAGTTTTAGTTAAAAGAATTCTGGCTGACAGAGGGTCTGCCTCTAGGTCTTTCTGCAGAATGAAAGCATCCAGGAGTGCAAGGCTGCCCAGCTATTTCCGGATTCTGTAGTTAAAGGTGGGTGATGGGAAGACAGCTGGAGAGGCTGTGCTTGACTGGGAGTCTGGCAAGCTGCTTAGTATCCTCCTGAAGAGGAAATGAAAAGCTCTTGTAGCATGTTCTGTCCAGGGTCTGCAGGAGAGGGGAAAGATTGCCCTATTTGTTATATTTATTGGAGATATTATTATTTGTTTTATGCTGTGTGGAAGGAGGGCCAGGGCTATAATCTATTGATCATTTAGTTTTATGAAGTTCTCAAATGGGTGATCTGGTATTTTTCTGACAGAGAGGCTATGGTTCCTGAACACCAGTAATAAGGTTGTCATGTCATTTTCTTCTCGGTCTTTTTATTGCTTTTTATTTCTTTGCTGATATTACTTCTCCCCTTCCTTATCTCCCCCACTTTTGCAACTGACTTTTGATTTAATTTTTTCTCTTAGGGCTACATTTAGGATCAGCTTGATTCATTTCACAGAACCTGTCCTGTGCTTTTAAGAAATTCTTCATCTTCGCTTTTCAGGTTTCATTCTGTGAAATAGTCTAAAGTCTTCATAGTAAACTGTGGAATTTAACTGGGGGGTAGGGTGGGAATTAGGTCAGGGAAACTGAGACCAAATGTTCGTTTTGTAGTCACAGTTTGAGCAGATGGGTAACAGAATGAGGTGTCTCTGTTTGAGGGCCTTGGTTTTCTGTGAACTCTTTCAGGATCTCCTGGGATTCATGCTCCTTCAAGATCTCCAAGTATTTTTGAGCAGATGAGCATGTCTTCCTAATAAAAGAACCGAGGTTACTCCTCTGTTATCATGCAGGGAATAAATTTGATGAGATACATCTTTCTTCTCTCTTCTTTAGCTAGGAATGTGCTAAAGAACACAAAATCTCCTTGGGAAATACCATTAAACAGCTCTGCTCTCATCTAGGGTTGAGAAAAATGAAGGGTATCATTCCAGTGATCAGCAGCAGCCTTATTACAGATGAAACTCCATGTTGCCCTCATGCCAGGCAGTCAGTTAACCAGGTAAAGTGATTCTGAATCATTCATAGGTTAGCTATAACTTTGCTTCCAAGGAGCATCATGTTGGGAGAGGAAAGCTGTTTCAAAAAGCAGTGTACTTTTAAGGAATAGTTTGGAACTTGTGCAAAGACAGCAGAAAGATTAGCAGCTGGTGCCCAGGCTAGTGAAGAGTTAAGTGCTGAATAACTGTGGGAGGCTGGTGTTATAGCTAGGGAACAACTGCCTAATGTCTTTCCACTGGACTGTTTTGCAAAGCTTCATTATGATTGTAATTGTGTGCTTGCACAGGCATACCACACACAGGGAACGCTCACAGTAAAGGTATGATTGTATTGCCCGCTGCCATGCCAATTACTGGATATTAATGGCAGGATGGCGTGCATATGCCGGAGCTGGGAAGCAGAAGGTTAATAGACGAACAGCACCAGAAGAGCCCATTTATCAGTTTCTATTTATCTCTCCTTGGGAGGTGGCAGGTTTACAGTAAATACCTTCTGTCCTCCTAATTTCCTAATGATGGGGATAATGATGGAGAATGGTGAAGTCATTAACTAGGACAGGCTCTGTGCATCACTCTGTCAACCACATCTCCCCAAGACCTGCAATGAGAAGTGATGGGCCCCAGCTGTTCTACAGAATCTGAGCCCCTCCTCCCATCCCTTCCACCCTAAACTATAGGCTTGGGAAAAGGCTCCCCAAATGGAGATGGGAGCCTGGGGTGGGTAAAGAAGCCTGAGAGCAGGGGAGCAAGGCTCTTCAAACAAGTACAGTTTTCCCTTCACACAGAGCTAGAGGAAGCAGTGTTGATGTGTGGGGATGCATCTTTGGTGACACCAGAGCTATCATGAAATATGTGTAGAATTGGATAGGAATCAGTACTTGAAGTAAGCATGCTAGGGAGGGTGGATTAGCAGAGTTGACCAAATGTTCTTTTCGAAAAGTGGAGACATTTAATAATTATATAATCCATTTTCTTACCTCACTACTAAATGGACATGAAATGATGGAGGAATATATATCTCCAGAGGTGAAGATATTTCAATTTAAAACCTTGAAGGCAAATTAAAACAATTTAGATCAGCTTGGGTGTGGTTTTTTCCCCCTAATAATCATCAAAACATGTCTATTTCATCTAATTCTATACATGGTCTTTCAACTTTTAGTTATTGCCTTAAAGGAACTTGGTTTTACCTTGGTTTACAGACCCTGGAAAAACTATGATCTTATTTTTCTTTCTTTTTCCTTGGGGAGCCCATTGGTACTTTCTAGAATTTGCTCTCTTTAAGTTGAGGTTAGCTTTTTTTTTTTTTAACCTGTATGTATTAGGATTATCTTAGTGAATAATGGAGAAATACTTAGGTGAACAATGGTGAAATCTGAAAGTGATTCTAATGGTATGTGGGAGTCTTAAGATCAGGGATGCAGTTTGTCTACAGTAACACTAACAAATGATCTGAATGTGTTTGTGCGCTCATCTATTTCTCTTTTTTCTCTGTCTCTCTCTCATGTCTTGCTGCTCTGTATCCCTTAGTTTTTTCTCTCTTTCTGTGAGCCTATTTTCTCTTTTCCTCAGAACACAAGATTGAAAATGCAGCTGCTTACAGTGCCCAGGTTTGTATGTTCTGGTTCAGACTTTGAAGAGAGACCAAATCAACCCATCTATAACTGTCTCGGTTGCTCTCTCTCTTGACTTCAATTTCAGGGGTGAGACCGTGGCCCAGTTTATTCCCCTTTAGTCAGGACACTGGAATTGTCATATGAAAGTATATGCTGGAATTGCCCTGTGTTCATGCAAGTATGGGGAGTCACCAGAAAAAGGAAATTGTGAGCTATGAGATTTCCTATTAGGTACCCACTATCTAGCCGTAGCAGAGTTGCCTGATTACATGGTTCTGGTGATAGGAAAACAGTGGAAGACCATAGTCCCATTAGGACATATCTCTTGGGACATTCACTTCAAAAATCTAAGCAGTGAAAAAAGAGTTATAACATTAGACCTGGATCAAATCTCTGTTCTGTTACTGATTATATGTTATCACTTTCCACCTCTATATGATATTAGTTCTATAATAGGGATGATGGTGACTTTTCCTATTAAATGGGGGGTCATGAGGACCAAATGAGTTAATCTCTGAAGTACTCAATCAGTACCTCACACAAAGAAAGTTGCCTGTGTAAGTGTTAGTTATATAGTTATCAGTATGAATTTTCAGTTTGACATATTCTTTTCTTTAGAGATGAACCAGTTATTTATAGCAAACATATATTAGACTATATATGCAGAAATGACCATGCAATATCTACATGCTGTCTTGAATCATGGTCACTTCCAATAAGAAGTGGAATTATTTTCCTCCTCTTGAATGTAGATTCGGCTTTATGACTGCCTGGGTGGACAGAACATGGCAGGAGTGATGCCAAGTTATGATGCTAGGTCATAAGACACAATATGGCTCCCATTAGGCTCAGCTTAATGAACCTGGCATCTCTGCAGTCACACAGGGTCCTGCACTTAGAAAGTCTCCATGCTTCACTTAGTGCTCTTCTGTCATCACCTTGAGCTTCTTAGAATTATATAAAAAGGGGTCCTGCAGTTTTATTTTCTACTAGGTCTTACAAGTTGGACTGCCCATCTTTCTTCTACCTGGCTATTGTTTGGGATGCATACCTTGGTATCTTTGCAGACCAGCTGGAGACATCATGCTGGAGAAGCCACATGAAGATGACAAAAGGGTAGAGAGTGAGAGATTATTCAGAGAGGTCCACCTTGAGAGGAGGCATAGTTATGATGAAGCCTATAGGATGAAAATGAGCCAAAATGTGAGCACTAGGGCAAGTGCCCCTGTTAGAGACTAGAGTGTCCAAAGACCCTGCAGACCAGAGAGGACTGCACTTCACAGTTTGACTCAGTGGTAGAGACTGCGTTAAGGAAATCTTTTTGTAATTAGTAAGAAGCTGGGATATGAAGGCCTAGAAAAACATTAAGAAAACACATTAAGAAATGTGTTTATTTATTTTTACAATGATTAAGGCATAGAATTTTTCTATTCTTTTTTTCTTTTTTGATTATCCTGCTGTTTCTTTTTTCTCTATTCTTCCTTTTTATACCTGTCATCTATGAGACTAGAATAAGGTGTTTTTTATTTTTTGTTTTTAATTCTGTTTTGAAAGTAATATACTATATACTAGGAGGTGAGAAACTTGTTTGTAGGAAATTAAAAAGAAACATACCAAAAATTGAGATATTTCTATAGAATAATATTTAAATAATACAGCATTCACTGAGATCCCAGCTATGAGACATCCTTTTAGAGCTGGTTCATACACATCTGTTATGTTCATATTATATGGCTAGCCTGATGCTTGGTGCTAAAGACTCTGCACTCTTGAGATGTTTGCAGTCTGATGTAGACTAGATAAATTATAGGCAAGGAAATAAATAGTATTTATATAGTTACAGTTAAGGTGATAAGGCACAGGTGCTGAGGCATCTCTTATGGATTTGGGATTAAATCAGGAATTATTTTAATGTGAATACTACTATTTAATAGAATAAGACAAACCTTAAGGATTCAGCAAAAATGTTGCTATGGATTTTTACTTTGTGACTTAATCCATGATCAATGATTAATCTTAGATTGCCTCTCTCCTGGTTCTGGGATACATATTTAGGAATACATAGCAAATTATGATTAAAAGGATAAGTCTACTATTATACAAGACTATTAGCCAAAATGAATTGTGAAATATAATACAAATAACATTTGGCTGATCTGACATTTGAATATTTTGTATGAGAAGGTGCTCAGCACAAAATCTAGAAAGTATGCATTAATTATTAATTTTTTTATTTATTTCTACTGTTTTTCCTTTATGAATGTAAGAAGTTGAACAGATCCAGTGCTTGGTATGTTGGGAAGAATATAAACACTACAAAAGATAGAAATTTATAAAATGTATAGAAAAAGTATGAAATCAGGAAGTAGGCTGCTTTGCCTTGAGTTTAAATGTCTTTATTCTGAGTTCTAATATGAGGCCTTATAAATTAATTACACATTGGGGTTACAGTATTTTCAAAGACTTTTTGAGTGATCTATAGAATAAAAGGTGAAATAAATTAGTGAGAAAATGCCATCTCTTAATAACAAAAATTCCCCCTCAAGATATATTTGCTAAAATTAAAACAATTTCCTTGAATCACTTTTTTTTTTTTAGGAGAGAGAGGGACAGACAGAGAGAGAGAGAGAGAGAATGGATTTTAATTAGTT
Source organism: Aplodontia rufa (assembly GCA_004027875.1). Lineage (NCBI taxonomy): Eukaryota > Metazoa > Chordata > Mammalia > Rodentia > Aplodontiidae > Aplodontia > Aplodontia rufa. Next base: position 91,846 of record PVKS010000865.1, on the reverse strand, counting down.
TTTCATGTGGCTTTTTTTGCTCTGACACTTTGTTGTGTATGCGGTGCTGGGGTTTGAACCTGCATCCTTGCACATACCACACAAGCGCTGCAACCACCAAGCCACCACTCTGGTCCCCTTGTATCAATCTTTTATTTATTTATTTTTTGTTTGTTTGTTTGACATAGTCTTACATATTGGAGGGAATTGTTGTTACATAATCATGTATACACTGATATTGACAAAGTAAGTTAAAGCCAATCCTAGTCTTTGCCCAGTCTCTGCTCTCATTTCTCCCCTGTATATTGTAAATTGAACTACTATAAACATCGATGTAGTTGTGTCTCTGTGGTGTGCTGATTCTAACTCTTCTGGGAAAATGCCCAGGAGTGGGATAACTGGGTGGTTCCAACCCTAGTTTTTTGAGGAATCTCCATGTTGCTGTACAGAGTGACTGTATAAGTTTGCAGTCCCACCAAAAGTGTTAGTGTTTCTTTCTTCCCACAACCCCTCCAGCATCTGTTATTGTTTGTATTCTTCAGTTTTAACACTCTGACTGGAGTGAAGTAGAATGTTTTTCTCTGATTGCTAGTGATGTAGAACACTTTCTCAAATATTTATTGGCTTTTGGGACTTCCTCCTTTGAGAAGCTTCTGTCTAGTTCTCTAGCCTATTTATTGATCAGATTATTTGTGGTTTTGGTGTTCAGTTTTTTGAGTTCTTTGTATATTCTGGATATTAGTCCCCTGTTGGAGGCATAGTATGCAATGGTTTCCTCTTATCCTGTAGGTTGCTTCTTGACACTCTTGATTACTTCTTTAGCTGTGCAGAAGCTTTTCAGATTAATGGCATCCCACTCTTTGCCTATTTGAATTCCATTGATTACTTTATCTTGTATGATAGCTCTGGCTAGGGTTTCGAGGACTATATTGAATAACAGTTGTGAGAGTGGACAGCCTTATCTTGTTCCTGAATTTAGTTGGAATGCTTTCAGTCTTTCTCCACTAATAATAATGTTGGCTATGTGTTTGTCATAAATGGCTCCAATAAAATTAAAGTATCTTCCTTGGTGCTGAATTTTATCAAAGGCTTTTTCTGCATCAATTGAGATGATCATATGGTTTTTATTTTTAATTCTGTTTGTCATGAATTACATTTTTGATTTGCATTTGTTGAACCAGCCTTGCATCCCTGGAATGAAGCCCATTTGATTGTGTTGTATTATCTTTCTGATGTGTTTTTGTATCTGGTAGGCTAGGATTTTAATAAGAATTTTTGCATCTATGTTCATCAGGGAGATTGGTCTGTAGTTTTCTTGATGTGTCTTTGTTGGGTTTTGGTATCAGAGTTATATTTGCTTCATAAAAAGTATTTGGGGGTCTGGAGCAGTGGCTCAGCAGTTACAGCATTTGCCCAGCATGTGCAAGTACACTGGTTCAAACCTCAGCACCCACATACACAGCTGAGTGTCGGAGCAATGAAAGCCATGTGAAAAACTCAATAAAAGATTGATTCCCTGTCTCTCTCTCTCTTTCACTGTCCTTCTCTCTTAACAAAAAGTATTTGGGGGGGTTCTGTCTCTTTCAATTTTATGGAATAACTTACTAAGGAGAGGTGTTAATTCTTCTGTAAAGGTTCTTATAGAACTCTGCTTAGAATCCATCAGGTCCTGGGCTTTTCTGTTTTGGAAGGCTTTTGATTGCTGTTTCAATTTTACTCCCTGAGATTGATTGGTTTAGATTTTCAGTGTCCTCTCATGTTAATTTGGGAATGTCCTATGTGGATAGGTATTTGTTTATTTCTTCCAGGTTATCAAACTTGGAAGAGTGTATCTTTTCAGAATAAATTCTAATAATCCTCTGGATTTTGGATGAGTCAGTGGTGATGTCTTCATTTTTGTCTTTGATTTTGTTGATTGCTTTACTTCATTCTTCCTTTTGTTGAGGTTGTCAGTATTATTTTTCAAAGAACCAACTCTTTGTTTCATTGATTCTTTATATTTTTTTTTGTTCTCAATTTCTTTGATTTCAGCTCTGATCTTAGTTATTACCTGTCTTCTGTTGGGTTTGGAATTGGATTTTTCCTCTTTTTGTAGGGATTTGAGTTGGAGTATAAGTCTATTTATTTGGGCTCTTTGCTTGAATCACTCTTGAAATAGTCTTTTTAAAAATAATTATTGAGACCCTTAACTGTGTTACAAAACTACTTTAATTACTTTCCTATAAATGCTACACTGCTATTTATGTCCTGGATTTTTTCCATGAGTCTCTAGTTGTCCACACAGATGATCTTTATTCAGACAGATGATGAAAATCAACAACACTCAAAGCTTATTTTTGAGAATATTTCCTTTACACTCTCTCCTCCATCTCAATAAGGGATTTACCACTGTGTAAAGTGGGGTTGTTAAACCCCATGGTATCCTTTTATGTCTTTTTCTCCACTTCCTCTCAGAACATAAAATAGTCCCTGGTACATAGTAGATGATCAATAAATATTTATCTAATTAATTATTGCATATGTGATTGAGAATCCAGATAAATAGAATAGAAAATAAATTGTCTAGGAGTTTGGAAAGGAAGCAATCACCATAGGCTGTAAACTTTGGGAAAACTTCTCAGAAAATGAGAGCTTGAGATAGTAGGAATGGGGCCAAGAAGAATATGCCAAAAGCAAAAATGAAGAATACGAACAATAACAGATGCTGGAGGGGTTGTAGTAAGATAGAAACACTATCATAGTGTTGGTGGGATTTTAAACAGGTACAGTCACTCTGGAAAGCAGTGTGAAGACTCCTCAAACAACTAGAGATGAAACCACCTTATGACCCAGCTATCCAACTCCTGAGTATTTTCTCAGAAAAGCTAGAATCGGAATACTACAGAGACATAGCTACAACAATGTTTATAGCAGCTCAATTCACAATAGTTAAATTATGGAATCAACCCAGATGCCCCTCACGAGATGAATGAATTAAAAAACTGTTTGTGTATACACACACAAAAATACACAATGGAGTTCTACTCTGGTATTAGAAAGAATGATATTGTGAGTTTTGCAGCTAAGTAGATGGAAGTGGAAAAAATCATGCTGAGTGAAAAATCAAACACAGAGACTTAAGGGCCAAACATTTTCTCTCATGTGTGGAAGCTAGGGTAAAACCTAAGATAGGATGAAAGTTAGCTAAGTTTAATTAATAAACCCACCAAAGTTGAAGTATTACATAAGCTGGGGGAACCATAGCTATGAAGGTGGGGTGAGATAGCAGGGGTTGGAGGGAAAAGGTGGTTATCAATACAGCTTGACTCCCATCAGGCAGGCATATAAACCCAGAAACTTTAATAATTAATATACATGTATAAATTCATTTGTATCTATAACTTGGAATTACAGAGGAGACATGAGATCGGGGAATGGGTGAAGTGGGGGGAAATCCTGGATTAGGATAGGGCTTAATTTACTTTGTCGACATCTATGTAGAATGAACATGTAATAATGATTCCCTCCAATATGTAAGATTACTTTGAACCAAAAAAAAAATACACATGCATGTGCGTGCACACACACACACACACGCACACAAATAAAAGCAAGTTTCCTTCCCCCCCCAAAAAAAAAGCACATTCCCAAAGTAGAACGTGTTCAATTGGGGCAGGAAAGGAGCATAGACCAAGGAAAAGAGGTAAGCATTATTATTTAGACATGTTCCCAGGACAATGAGAAGATACATTCAGCTTGTTTTAGTTGGAATAATTTAAGTTGTGATATTTAAAAGTTGTGAGATTTTGCAGAGCCTTGATTCCTAGACTGGCCCTGGAGCTAGAAAATGCCACTGAAATTTAGGGCCTTGGTAATAGCAGTGATGCCTTTGAGCTACACTGAAGCTGGGGCCATATTATCTAGAAGAGGTAGGGGGATACAGAAGACCTAAGACATTCAGGGGGACCAGAGTCACCATTCATGGCCCTCTCCATTCAGTCCTGGACTCTTATAAGCCAATCTCTTTCCATTTCTAATCCTTTCTTGGGGATTAGAAAGGAACACTGATGAAGTGTTGCTTCTGGATCTTGGTGTCCTGATGTTCATTTCCCGCTACACTGAGACTTTATGTTGATGTCTGTTGATACGTTCCTCACATGCAGCATATTCCTGATGCTAAGGTCCTTTTGACAAGGATGAAGTGAGTGAGCATGAGAAAACAGTTTTGAAGTATTATTCATGTACTCTTGGTATCTACATCTTTGAAAGCCTATGTAAAGTATTCTGGGATGTGGGTCACTGGGAACAATATAATTAAAATCTAATAGTAAAATGGTTGCTCCCTGCTTCTTCTCTTTACAATACAGAGACCATGGTTACATAGAAATCAGAGGAAGTTGTGGAAATATTTGTATGTTGAAACTCCAGACTTTGGGGCTGGAGCGGTGGCTCGGTGGTTACAGCGCTTGCACAGCATGCACAAGTACATGGGTTCAAACGCCAGCACCACGTACACGACTAAGTGTCAGAGCAATGAAAGCCACGTGAAAAACTCAATAAAAAATTGATTCTCTCCTTCCCTCTCTCCCTCCCTCTCTCTCTCTCTCCCTCCCTCCCCCCTCTCCACTCCCCCTCACTGTCCTTCTATTTTTTTTAAAATGGAAACTCCAGACTGCTTTAGGATGAAAATTACCATGACTGGATGCATAAGCTCATTTAGCAGTTGCCTCCTTCCTTTGAAACATCAAGTATGACATAAATCAAGATGTACATGAACAAAGATGGTATAAAACATCTGTGAATGCTAAATAAGGGAAAATCACATTAGCCACCATGCAAACAAATTATATGATAATTTACACAAAGACAGAAGGTAGGCAGGACCTCAGACAGACAAAAAGAACTGCAAAAGACTCTTATCCCAATGCAAATAATGTACAAAAGGAAGTATCTATTGTCTCTTTCTTTTCCTGAGTACGTAAGGACTATTTAGACAGTTAGAATAACACCATTTGTATTAAAATAAGTTAAATAGATTCTTCCTGAAAGAAAGTGAAGCACAAAATTCCTGGAAGATGAACCTCTAAGTGTCTGAGAAATCGCATGCAACTTTTGTGGGGTGTGCTCTTGCTGTTTGCTGCTTGTTTCTAAACACAAACACAGCACCTAAAATTCTTGACTATGGTCAGTTTTAGAGAAATACTAGTCCAAAACACCACCAAGGAAATGGACATTTTTATCTCAGGCATGCTCATTGTAAGTACTTTTTTGCAAATAGCTTATGTACCCAACTGCATGACATTCTTAGCTGATATATGTCTTCTAGCAGAAAGTAAGAACCGAGGATGGTTGAGTGTGTACATCACACAGCATTAAGAGAAATTTCCACGTTATCCTGCCCTTTACTGTTTCTGGAAAATGACACCTGAAATTAATCAATTAGTGTCAGAAATCATAGATGCAGAGAGTTGTGGAGATGAGGTAGGTCTTGTTCTTCCTTTGTCCTCAAAATCGTAAACCTTATTTCTATAAGCATTGTACCTGAAGTTAGCAGTTTGCTTCATCTGTGATTTTACTATACAACAAGAATGATGTTTTCATTATTCTCAGTGTATCAGTCTGTTCCCTTCTTTGCCCCCATTAACAATAAAAACCCATGCAGTTTTCAGACATTATCATTTTTCTCCTGATAAACCATCTGTGACGTGAAGACCTTGAAGCTGGGAGTTCTGGCCACAAAGCTCAATAGACTGTGGATAGAGCTTTTTCAGAGGTAGCCACTGTAAAAACAATCAGCTCTGCTGTTAGTCCTCTCTCTCATAATTTTTCTCACTCCTTTTTATACATCTAATGTAATGTGAGTTCTCATGAATCCAGCCAAAGGTGTTCCTACAATAGAGACTACAAGGCTTTTACAAGGTGCTAGGGCTGTTCTCTCTCTCTCTCTCTCTCTTCTCATTTTGAGAATCAACTTATCAATTTTATTTATTTTTTCATCTTATTTTAGTTTTCCCAACACTTAGTTGTGTATGTGGTGCTGGGGTTTGAACCCAGGTCCTTGCGCATGCCAGGCAAGTGTTCCAGCTGCTGAGCCACTGCCCAGCCCTTGTCCTTTCTCTTAATTGCAGCTGCTCTGGCTTCAATAATGAATTCAGGTATTAGAAGGAAAATATTCTCACTACAGAGCTACTCTGCTTCTATTTTATGGAGTCTTTTCCTTATAGGTTGTCTTTCGGATAGACTAGGTCCCTATGAAGAGACACATTAAAAGGAAAAGGAATCAGGTGAGAAAGTCTTGTCTCACCAATTAGTTTCATAAGGAAATAAGAACACAGCTGTCCAGAGCCTTTGGCTTTGACTTTAAGTCTTTGTGCTGTTGAACTGACATTAAATAAGTAATATGGAGATAATATCTAAAAATCAGTTACAGAAGGAAATCTAAAATAAATGTTCATAGATCAATTTGTGTGTGTGTGTGTGTGTGTGTGTGTGTGTGTGTGTGTGTGTGGGTGTGTGTTTTAATTGGGATTCTCCCAAGAAACAGAACTAAAGGATGTTTATACATACACACAGAAGTTCATTTTAAGGAATTGACTCATACAGTTGTGGCATGGTAATGATTCCAAAATCTGAAGGGAGAGGCTAGAAGCCTGAAAAATCAGGAAAGAGGTGCTGTTTGAGTCAGCAGGCAGTTTGGTGGTGGAATCCATTCTTTCTAAGTGAAGGTCAGTCTTTGTTCTAATAAGACTTTCAACTGATTGGATGTGGCCCACCCACACTTGCAGAGTAATCTGCAATACTCATAGTCCACCTATTTAAATTTTTAATCTCATTCAAAAAAGAACCTTCACAGAAACACTGAGCATAAAGTTTGACCAGATATCTGGATACTATTGCTTAGCCAAGTTGACTACAAAATTATCCATCATGTGAACATGTACCTTTTAATGTTACATAAGTAACACAACAAATTAGATATGATTTGGGAAACTTACAAAAGCTCAGAAAGTCATATGGGTAGGCGATGCTTTTATTTTCCATAAACGTCTTAATTACAAGAGCTTACATTTTTATTTTAGATAAAACTATTACTACATGTTCAGGAAGGAAATCTTCCACTCTATTTTCCTGGTGTTCTGTTTTTTGCTATTTTGGGGAGGAGGGTTGCTTCCTGTATTAATAGATGTCTCTAAGATCTATTAAATAGTCACTTACATACTCATTTGAATCTCTCTTTTCAAATAAGAAATTAGATTATTGCCTCAAAGATTGAATTTTTTTAAAAAACTTTTTTGGGAATTATAAAATATGAATACTGTTATATGTGTATATGTGGGTGTTTGTGTGTGCATTTGAGTTTGTATTTTTTACCAAGGCATTGAGTGTCTGTAATTAAAGGAAACTTTCTCTTCAGCTCATACTGCTTTCAGGGTGAGCCATAATTTATCTTTCTGTTGAATTTTATTTTTCCCTTGGGAGTATCTGAACCAGCGATGGAACTGGATTTGGGAGACAGTACATCACCTATTACCACCTGGGCTCCCTCCTTTGTTTTTACCTTTTTCTTTCTCTCCCTTTTGTTTGTTTTCAGTTCCCAATTTAACCCAGTGTTTTGTGTATGCCAGGCAACTGCTCTACCACTATGTTACAGAACCTACTCTTTTTGTGATTTATGCCCCCAAATAATAACACAAACATAGACATAAATAACAAATTGAAGAAGGAAATGTGCATTTTGGGGAAAAGAAAATGTTTCTTTTTGTGCATTTTTTTTAGTCAGCTTTTCACTGCTGTGACTTAAAAGACCTGACAAGAACAATTTTAGGAGGAAAAGTTTATTTTGAGGCCTCACAGTTTCAGAGGTCTTTGTCTGTGGAAGGCTGACTCCATTCCTCAGGGCTCAAGATGAGGCTGAACATCATAGCGGCAGGCATGGCTTCAGGGAGCAGGGAGCTCAAGGCTTCACACAGGGAGCAAAGTAGGGAGAGAAATTCCACGCCAGATACGGAATATACACCCAAAGGCACGCCCCAGCGACCCACCTCCTCCGCCGCATCCTACCAGCCTCCAGCTGCCAGGTGATCCCAGTAAGGGGAATCACTCACTGATTGGATTAAAGCTTTTCTAACCCAATCATCTCTCCTCAGCCTTCCTGAATTGTTACAGGTGAGCTTTTGGGGATGCCTCACATTCAAACCATAACATGCATAAATTGAAAACGTTAAATTCATTGTGCTACTTTTCTTGGCACATGGCACTCATCAGCTCATTTGAGGAATACCATTAATATTAATGGTATGAAAATGCAGATCAGTAATTTATCTGCTTTGCATTCCATGATGCTTTTGTATTTTTAGTAATAAAGTCGGATTATACTTTAGTAAACTGAGTTTAGAATGTGTCTTCTTGGTAGGAAATTGTTCTTTTGAAGTAAATTACCCCTTATTGGGAGTTTGGTTTATTGGGAAAAATAATTTCTCTCAAATGAGATAAGAAGAAAAGTTTATTGCCTTCCTCTTTGTACTTGGGCCCAAATTTCATAATAATTATATGAATCACCAGATGAAAACACTGCCAAGAAGTAAACATTAATATATTGTGGGGGGATTCATAATTAATAATTATTGGATTATTAATCTGATTTGATTGTCCTTATACTTGGGAGATATTATTCACATCTGAGCTGAAAGTGAAAAAAAATTTAAGCATAACTGGAAACAACACATCTTTTGAACAGCAAAATTAATAGTTTCTAATGTTCACAACAAAGTTTAAAGCCCGTTTGCTAGCTAACTGTCATGACCCAGAAGTTAGGCTGTGGTCAAAGCCTTTTTTTTTTTCTTAGAATTGTCCCTTTTTAATGATTTTACTTATTTGAATCCTGGATGTTTTTCATTTGCAAAATAGGTGGCATGAATATGAAATATGAATTAAGGAATTGACAAATAATATTATTGTATGGTTTGAAGAAGCATATCATGATACAGAGGTTAAATTTAGGGCATTTAACTTTTCCACATGTATGAGTATTACTAAGTATTACAAATTTTTGGATGTTCCTCTTTAGTATTTGATACAAAGCTTAAAGAATAATTCAAATGATGACCAGCTTCCAATATTCTGGAGAAGTCTATTGGGAAGGATAACTCAAGGAGAACTTCTGTTCATCCAATGCATATTTACTTATGGCTTGCTATGTACTTTGTGTAGTGTGCTAGCTACGAGGCAAATCATCTTATGCAATAGAGGCTTGGTCCCCACTCTCAAGGGACTTAAAAGTCTACTGGGAAAGATGTACAATGCACACACACACACATTTTCAAAATATCATTACAAAACCATTTTATAAGTTTTTTTGTTTTTTTTTTTAATATCTTCTCTGGCTGCACGATGGACCAGCTCTTTAGGACCCTTTGGTAAGGTGGAGAACAAGAGTGAATACTGAGTTGTCATGAGAAAGGGATGCCTCCTAAGGAAGTATAAGAAAATGTTTCTTTGGTTCTTGACCAAGCAGGAAACCAGGGCAAATTCAACACTAAGAGGATCTTATTGCCCCACAAAAGATGACAAGAATGGCCATTTTGATTATACTGATTTTGCCTAACTATGAACATGAAATGTTTTTCCATCTACTCAGGTCTTCTGCAATTTCTTTTTTTAGTGTTTGATAGTTTTCATTGTAGAGGTCCTTAATATCCTTTGTAAGGTTGATTTCCAAGTATTTTATTTTTTTGGAGGAGATGCTGATTTCTTCTTCATGAACTTGTTGCTAGAATATAGGAAAACTAATGATTTATTGGTGTTGATCTTACAGCCAACCACTTTGCTGAAATCGCTTATAAACTCTAAAAGTCTTCCGGTTGAGCTCATAGGGTCTTCTAGGTATAATAGGATCATGTCATAAGCAAATAGAGACAACTTGACTTCCTCTTATTCCAATTCCTTTGATTTCCTTCTCTTGTCTGATAGCTCTGGCAAGAGTTTCAAGGGCTATATTGAATAAGAGTGGTGAAAGTGGACAACCTTGTCTTGTTCTTGAATTCAGTGGAAATGCTTTCAGTCTTTCTCCATTGAGCATAACGTAGGCTATGGGTCTGTAGTAAATGGATCTTATATAGTTAAAGTATCTTCCCTTGATTCCTATCTTCTCCAGGGTTTTGAGCATAAAAGGGTGTTGAGTTTTATCAAAGGCCTTTTCTATGTCAATTGAGATGTTTATATGATTTTTATTTTTAATTCTGTTTAAGTGGTGAATTACATTTATTGATTTGCATATGTTGAACCAGTCCTGTTTTCCTGAAATGAAGGCCACCTGATTTTGATCTTTTTAATGTATTTTTGGATCCACTTAGCTAGAATTTTATTAAGGATTTTTTCATCTGTGTTCATAAGGGAAATTGGTCTGCAGTTTTCTTTTCTTGATGCATCTTTGTTGGGTTTTGGTATCAGTGTAACATTTGCTTCATAAAAAGTGTTTGGGAGTAGTCCTATCCTTTCAATTCATGGAAGAGCTTATAGAGGATCAGTGTTAACTCTTCTGTGAAAATTTGGTAGAATTCTATTGTATATCCATCCAGTTCTGGACTTTTCTTTTTTGGAAGGCCTTTGACTGCTGCCTTGATTTCGCTACCTGAGATAGGTTGGTTTAGATTTTCAATGTCCTCCAGTGTTAATATGGGGATGTCGTATGTGGCCAAGTATCTGTCCATATCCTCCAGATTATCAAACTTGACAGAGTATAAATTTTCAAAATAAATTCTGATAATCTTCTGAATTTTGGTTGAGTTTTTGGTGATATCTCCGTTTTCATCTTTGATTTTGTTGATTTGCTTCATTCTTCTTTTTGGTGAGGTTGGCAAGGGGTCTGTCAGTCCTGTTTATTTTTTCAAAGAACCAACTCTTTGTTTTGTTGATAATTTATATTTTTTTTGTTCTCAATTTCATTGATTTCAGCTCTGATTTTAGTTATTTCCTGTCTAATGTTAGCTTTGGGATTGGATTGTTCCTCTTTTTGCAGGCGTTTGAATTGGAGCATAAAACTATTTATTTGGGTTCTTTCCTGATTTTTGATGTCTGCGCTCAGTGCTATAAATTTGTCTCTTAAGAATGCCTTCATACTATCCCAGAGATTTCAGTGTTGTTCCTTTATTCTCATTCATTTTCAAGAATTTCTTGATTTCTGCTCTCATTACCTCTTTTATCCATCCTTCGTTTAAGAGGGTATTATTCAATTTCCAAGTATTTGAGTAATTTCTGTTGTTTTTCTTGTTGTTGATTGCTAAGATCATAGCATTATGGTCTGACAGGATACATGGGACTATATCAACCTTTCTGTATTTGTTAAGATTATCATGGTGAACTAGGATATGATCCATGAGCAGCTGAGAAGAAGGTAAATTCAGTCGATTTAGGATGGAATATTCTGTAGAAGTCTGTTAAGCCCAATTGACTAATAGAGTTGTTCAGATTGGAGATATCTTTATTGATTTTTTGTTTTGATGATCTGTCTAGTATTGAGAATGGTGTATTGAAGTCCCCCAGTATTAATGTGTTGAGATCAATGAGGGGTTTAGTGTCCTTGAGTATTTTTTCCATACATTTGGGGGGGGGGGTTGTAAGAGGGGAAATCATGGAATGGCATCAACCTTGGCTTGCTCTGTGAATATACATTTGTTCTTGATTATTTGATAATGATTACCTCCTAATTGTAAGTCCATATTTGACAAATAAAATAAATGAATAAATAAATAGAAAGATGACAAGAGTATTTTGTAGTAATTTTGAATTTATATATGTTCTTTACCTGAATGTTGTAAATGAAAGAATATAGTCTTTTGCTTCAGGTTGTCACCAAATGTCTGAGGAAATTACTAGAAAGAGGGCCTGACTCAGGACGAGCAAGGTTCTTGGCTCACTGAATGGTAAACGGTTTCAGCACTCACCATTCAGAGACACAAATGTTTATTTAGGAAAATAGAGGCCCATTCAAGGGAGAATATGGGCTATCTTGAGTAGAAGAGAAGCTTCGGGGATAAAGCAAGGAATGCACCTTCAAGTGAACTGAGGGGCATCTCCCGAGGTAGAGCAGCCCCTTGGTGTGGGTATTAATATTTATAGAGGCTATTCCTTGGCTGGTAGAGCAGCCCCTTGGTGTGGGTATTAATATTTATAGAGGCTATTCCTTGCGGCTAGACTAGAGGTAAAATCAAGGTAGAGAATTTCCCATCAGTTTTCCCTGCACTCATGAATTACCTTTATATTACATTTTGTAGTTTAGGGCATAGGGCAAGGGCATTAAGTGTGTGGGCTGGGTTGCCCAGGAATTGCAAGACTTCATGGGTGTTTTCTGTATTTCAGTGATTCATGGGAGATTCTCTTTAGACTCAATCTATCTTTTCTTTTCTGTATCCTCAAATTCCTATCTCAAGATGAAGAAATAAAAATTGTATATTCCACACTTTAAAAACTGAAGTATGTTATACTGATAGAAGGAACTAAAAATATGGCACAGAAAAATACATTGAGCACATGTGCTTTGTCTAAAGTGCAAAATATCATGAGTTCACAAATTTGTAGTTTATATAATCTGCCATGTACCACTGAGTCCCTGTTTTGTCTGTGACCTTAGAGTAGCCACGCAACCTCTGTCAACATCTCTGGGCCTCAGTCTTCAGTTTTCTCATAATTAAAAGCAAAGATGTAGTGGCCAGGGAAGCACCTGTTACTGTTCATGTTCTGTGCGCATTTGCTCTAAGTTGACTAAGCCCAGACCAGGCAGTGCCATGGAGCTGCAGGGGGACTCTGCGCTCTTACCTGCATGGTTTAGAGTAGAAGGTTAAATGAGTTCTGAGAAACTTACAAAGGTAAGTTTAGTCCTCAGAAAGTTTAGGGAAGAAATTACATATACACCATGGTCGTGATTGACTACAGTGAACAGGAAGGAGACTGAGAGACTATAAGGTGGTTTCCATTAAGGGAAATTTTACTCCAGGGGCACATAATAGATAAGTTTCTTGGTTAACAGTCTTGTAGTTTATTAGTCTCTGACCTTGTGCTTCTGGTTCACAGCTACGGAATCTGCTGTTGCCCTGTGTCCTTGTGTTTTACCTGATTTTAAAAGAAGGATAAACTTATGATGATACTAATTTTACACTAAAATGGGAGATCGAAGTTGGTGTTTAAGTGGTTTCACCTCTTCAATCTGTGGCTAGTATACAATTTCATTTTTTTTAAAATTGTACTTCTGTTAAGATGCATCTCCTCATACTCTCATAGTTTTACTACATATTCCACATAAAGTATCTAAATGGAAATATTCAGCCATATCTTCAGTGAAGTCATTTCATGTATTTTCTAAATTAATCCTCCTAAAAATTCCATGAGCTAGGTAATATCTCAATTATAGAGATAAAATCAAGGGTCAGAGAAATTAAATGACTTACCCAGAGTCTTAAGTAATAACCTTTCAGGGCAGGGATTGTTCTATGGGTGAATGAAATTAGTGATCACAGACCCATTGCTTTTTTCCTTGCTTCACTCGCATGCTGAATTCATCATTTCTGCAATATTAAATACAGGGATAACAAGGGTACAGTACAGTACAATCAGAATAGTGGCATAAATGTTTACTTTTAAGGCATTAAAAAAGTCTCTATTGTATATTCATGGCAACAATTAAGCTCCTGGTCAGGCCAAAGGGTGAGAAAGCTTAAATGAGTTTTTTTTTCCTACCACCCATTACCACTTGGAAATTCAGTATTAATAGGGGAAGCACAGAGCAATGAATAAGTTTGTTACATGTGATCAGAAAAGGAAACACATCTATCATGCTAATGTAGCTTTCAATTTATGGTGACATTTACTAAAAATATTCTGTAATATTTGGCAAAATTAAAGGGAAATTGTATTCCCCAATTAACCAGAGGAACAAAGAATAGGGAAGGAAGTCTTTTCTTTTCTTTTTTAAGCAAAATGTTTGGGAAGGTCAGGCTTTGAGTGACCTGACATCTACCACTTTTAGTTTTTAGGTTGGCTAATGAGCATTTCACTTATCTTTCTAATGGATACATTTATGTAGGAAAGAATAATAAAATGCTTCTAAGCAACTGAAGCCAATAGTAACTCTATATAGACAGAAGATAAAAAAAAATTCTCTATTATCTACTTCATCTAAAGAAATCTTGAGTTGATTATAAACTTGATTTTATGCTATCCTATTTTTATTAAATATTTTCAATTCATTCATCTAACCAATGATTCAGCAAACATTTATTGAGCTGCTTTTGTGTGCCGGGCTTGTTCTTAATTAAGAAAACAGTGGTATACAAATCGCTGACCTCATCCGGTGGTGTACATAGTCCCTGACTTCATGGGCCCTTTAATCTAGAATGCCTTTACTAGTTTTAACTAGAGATAGCATTGAAAAATACTTTTCTGGGTTCCAGTTGTGGCTGTAACATTGTACCCTCTGAACACAGAATTTGAAGTCTAAGAAAGCCACTGCAAGATCCTAGCAACATCTCAAGCAACCCTTGAGTGGTCTCTATGTGAAGAAAACTAACAGCTGAAAAATACCACCTTTTTGAAGATGTTTGCTAGGTGAATAATATAACTTCTACTCTCTCCCCTCCCTTGTCTTTATACATCATGTCACCCTGGGGGAAAAAGCTCCTGTTTTACCATTGCATACAATTTCAGAAATCTAAAAGGCAAGAAATAGATTCTTCAAGAGGAAACTATCTGCAAAAAAACAAAAAAAAAAAACAAAAAAAACACTTAAGTGTTTTAAAGTGCTTGCTATTTAAATGGCAAATAAACTTTAGTTAGGACTAGTGGGCTCTAAAAAGATACACTAGCAATAAGTGCCATTTTTCAGTGACTTCTGTGGAACACTGATGTCTCACACTTGGTTAAAAGGCATTTCATGTTTAAATAAATTGGGAAACAAAATAGAAACCGCATTCTGAGATGTTTGTTTTGCACCTTAACATATTAAGAAGTCCTAAAATTCAGAAACCTCTAACCCAATATCTCAAACATAATTGACCAGGGCAGTATTCCCTATCAACAGTTAATATTTTGAAAAAACTCATCTCTATAAAAAATGAACCTGTGACTATTGCAGAAAGAGGAAATTTCTTATCATTTGTTCTAATATCCTGAAGAAGTACATAATTGTTCCCATTCATTTTTTTACTAGATGAATATAGAGTTACAATTGAGAGGGAATCATTTTAAAACAATCAAGAACAAATATATATTTACATAGTTATCCAAGGCTGATGCCATGTCATGGATGCCCACCTTGGGTTCCCTGTGATTCTGTTTCCCCCATAAGAACCTCTGAGTTTAATGGATATCTCATGGAGGTCATAAATCTCCTTCTGAGATGATTCCCCCATATTCCCACCCTCCAGTCTTCCCATTCATTTTTTATATTTGACTTTCATTTTATTGTGGCTACTATTTTTTTCTGTCCTTGCAAGTTCAAATCTGTTCTGCCTCTCCTCGCGACTATGCAGTTTGTTCTCATCTTCTAAATAAAATACAACCCATTGTAACCCACTAAGTTCCATCATGTTCCGCCAACATTCTGAGGTTGTTTTGAAGTTTTTTCATGGTTATACATTTGTGGTTTCTAGTTTTCATTAGAAAATAAGCTTAAATGATTTAGGTGTGTCACATGGTGAGTTGTATTTCACATTTTAAAATTTGCCCTACATTTACAAAAACATTTACCTGTAGGGTATTTTAATTAGCTTTTTGCCACTGTGACCAAAAGACCTGACAAAAACAATTTTAAGAAAAAAAAAGTTCATTTCGGGTCCACAGTTTCAGAGGTCTCAGTCCCTAGATGGCTAACTTTATTTCTTGGAACCTAAGGTAAGGCAGAACATGAGGATGTAAATGGGTGGGTGAGGAAAACACCTGGGAATATTGCATCAGGAAACAGAGAGACTCCCTTCACCACAGAGAAAATATGTACCCCAAATGCACACCCCCAATGACCCACCTCCTCCAGCCATACCCTACCAGCCTAACTTCTCACCCTGTTAATCCTATCAGAGGAACTGTGCACCCATTAGCTTAAGGTTTTTCATAATCTGATCATTCCACTTCTAAACTTGCTTGGATTGTCTCATACATGAGATTTTGAGGGACACCTAAAATCTAAACCACAACATATGGCCCTAAAATGCTAGCTTTCACTTTCTCAAGGACATTGACTACTTGTGCTAAGAACCACATAAGAGATGACTTCTGCCTTTTATTTAAACACCTGATGTTTTTGTAACTATCAAAACACATCTGATGTCTGCCTCTTCTGTTATACTGATACGTGATACGTGCAGAACACTTTTCAAGTAAGAAGTGAAATGTTGCAACTTTTTTGATAAAGTCCATATTGTACTAAAACAAATGCTAATTTTAAGTTAACCCAGTAATGATTTCTCCAAATAAAAAGGAGAGAATGAAGAAACAACTCTTTCCTAATGGTAAGAAACTTTTAAAAAACATCCTGAATAGTGATAATGATACTGCCTGGAATTCTTAAGGTAAGTAGCCTACAGGTAACAAAAGACATCACTAAAAAGAATTTCCCAAATAAAATATAGTCACATATAAAATGGAAAATAGATAATAGGGCACTTTTCTCCTCGAGTAAACTGAAATCACAAGTGAATATTTCCATGTGTAAAGCAGACCTTCTGATTTAGTTGGGTCTGTTCACCAGCTCTCCACGAGTAGAAAACATTTCAGATCCCTTTCTGGCTTGAATTGCTGGATGCTTGGTAGAAAAGAGAGATCTGTGAATTTCTTTAGAGTCTTGATTTATGCATTGCTTAGAACTTACTCAGGCTTTAGACTGAGGGAGCAAGTGAAATTCTGCAAAAAGACCAGCTGTTTCCTAGCAAATGTTGTACATAGTGTTATGTTAAGAATTACTCTCACCCTGATTTTGGCAGTGAGACATTTCTTTTGTGGAAATAAGTATATATATTTTTAGAAGAGAAATAGAAATGTATATATAAATTTGCTTCCTGTATATAACAATTTACTTCCTGTATATAACATAGACATTTAGATTTACCTGAAACTAGCAAGTTAATTATGTCAAGTCAAATCAGTTAATTGCCAAAAATGAAAACATTTTTCTAAAATTTTGTAGTATTTATTGTATCTGTTTTCTTTTTTTTCTTAGTTTTTCTCTTTTTTTCAACTTTTATGTTTCTGAATGGGTGTTTACTATATTGAAAAAACTATAAAATTTCTTGATAAAGTTTAGTTTTGGTAACTCAATTTTATGTGCCTGGCTTTGTTTTTTAGTTGGAAGACTGGGTAACACATTCCATTAGATTTCATTGCTATAGAAGATTTCCTCTTTGATTCGGGTTTTCTTTTTATTTTGTTTTTCTCCAGTAGATAGTATTATGTTCGTTTCATACTTTACACAGGGGCCACTATGTTTGAGAAAACATTGGTCTATACCATTCCCTTATTTAAAAAGAGAGCTATTCTTACAAAGTCACAAATTGTTCACAGAACATAGAATACTAAGACAGCTACTAGTCTTTCCATTTCCTCTTATACAACAGCTTTCTTCCCATAACTCACACACAGGAGTATTTTTTTCTGGGTTTTGAAACTTAATGACTAATGCAGACGTGCTGGGATGATTGTATATGTTTAGAAAGCAACCAAAGTGGCAAACTGTGATACTCCGTAAAGCATAAGTTGAAAGGCTGCTGAGATGTTTGAGAGTTGACTTTGGAATGGAAAATGTCCTTGATGATCCTCAAATTATTTGGGGGGAGTTGCTATTTTGATGGATAAATAATTCTATTCATTTAAAAAACAGACATGCTATTTTTTAAAGTTATTCCTACGTCTTTCCTCACCAATTAAAAGTCTCTCATTTTGTAGATGTGGCTTTAATTTGAAGCAATATGGTATTCTTTTTTTTCTCCCCATTTTAACTAAACAAACTCTGTAAGAATTAGCTTTGAGTTATTCCATCTGTGGACTTTTAATTTTGTCATAAAAACACAGAAGCCTGGCAGGGAACTCTTTCCAACTGGCTACATGTATCATCTTGTCTGAAAGCTGGTTAAGTAAGTATGGCATTTAGAATGAAATAAAAAAAAAAACTTCATTTATGGAAGTAGTTCACAGGATGTGTTTGCCCACTTCTTTGACCATCTGTTTATGTTGACAACCACCGCCCCACATTGTGCCAAAGTGCCCTTGGCTATTAAAAACAGTGTTTTGTGCGTGAGTAGTGTGTGTGTCCTCACACATGTATGTGTTTTGGGGGTGCCATTTTCTTAAGAAAAGTCTTGTTAAAGGTCGCATATAATCCATGTGGAGCGATTTCAGGTCAGGTGCTGTTCAGGAAACATTGCACCAAAATGCTATAAGCTTACTCCTTCTTAAAGATACTCCCTGCCTCCCTGACATACTGAAATTTCTTTAAAGAGACTTTGAATATATTATCAAAATACCTGTTGAGTTTGGCTACAATGGTAATGATATTACGCGTTGAAGGTGAATCCAAATATGAATCTAAACATCTCAAGCACTTGGGAATGACTCAGGAATTCTAAGCTGTTGGCAAGATTATTTCTGCCAACAGGACTATCAGAGTTGACATTTAATTCACCAGATGATAAGGGGACTCTTCGTTCATATTTAACAGTGTAAATAAAGTCTTTGGGGGGCATCCTGGGAGATGAGGAACTATGGACACATGGATTTCCAATCTGGCATCATTGTCATTTTTTCCTCCTTTGAACAACTATTTATTCAAGGTTTTAACAACTACTTATTCAAAGCCAATGGATGCACAATTTCAAGCACCAAGCTGGAGAAATAAAGAAGCATGTTCTTAACTGCACCAATATTGGATTTGTAGAATGGAGAAGGGGACACAAGTGATAAGAAAGACAATACAAAGCGATGGACTTTATCAAATGGAGATAAAAATTGTTTAGGAGTTCCAAGGTTGGAGAGAGGTTGCCGGGCTGCTGAGTGCCAATGATGTCAGCTTCTGTTCTATAAGGCCTTCACTTCTTCTTTCCTCCCAGCCCCTAAATTATACATGTGAGCAACTGGGGTTCCTATGTTTCCCTGAGCTTTGAAACACACAGAACACCTGAGGAACATAATGATTTCAGCGAGGTTTATACACTTTGGTAATTCTCAGGGAAAGGGCACTGGCTTAGAAACAAATTAAATATATGGTTTGGGGACTAGTGTAATAAACTTTCCCCAGTTTAGGTAAGGTTGAGTGCATATTTTTTGGCTGACTCTAATCTGTAATTATTGTTTATATTAATACATTTTAGTCCTTCAAGATTGTGATGATTCCCTCACCACCACCCCAATGGGCTTGTCGGCTTTTCAAATAGGTTTTCTTTTTCTCAAATAATTTTCCATGTTTTACCATCAGTTGGTTTGGAATCCTTTCTCGGGGCCTGGGTTTGGGCTGAATAACAGATATCATTTCTGACAGCTGTAAAGTGAGGCTAACTAACATCCCAATGAGGGTGCGCCGTGCCAGGCTCATCCATCCAGCTGAATTTGCATTGTGAGTGCAAATAGCTGCGCGTCATGGCCCACTGCTGCCCAGGGCTGGAGTCATTTATTTAATAACTCAGTTCAGAGGCATTACAGGGGAACTGCAGTGTTTCATATTATTCGAGACAAATAAGAAATCAAAAAATACTGCAGAGAAAAGTAGCATTTTAGTTTTCCCATTGACTGAAGCAGTTTAAATGCTGAGCATGAGAGTCCTGCGGTATAAACACTGAACAATTTCCGTTAGGTTTAGGAACGCTCTTCCTCCAGCTGTATCATTTGATGCCATGCATTTTTTCTGTATTTATTTTGGGAGGAACTTTAAGGTGTGTTTATTTTTCTAACTTCTATTATTTGAAGTGCAGGCCATTCAGGCATTTTAGCAATGTGATCCTGTTTCTTCCGGTAGTTGATACTTTGAAATATTTGTAAGGAAATTCATTAGCAAAGAATCGCTAGTTTTAAATGTGGTTTGTTTTTTTTTTTCTACGTGTAATGTTTTTTTCCTCCTTTCTTTAGATCTATTTTCCCTCCTTTTGTCAAACTGGCAATGTTGAGGCATAAACTTCTATTTAAAAATGTAGTCATAATTGTTAGTGGTGAAAGAATTGTACCATTGAGAAATGTAAGTGTGGTGAAAACTTTACTATTGTTCGTTTGATGCACCTCTCGGCATATTTCATTTTGCACAGTAGATTATCAAGAAATAGTTAATGAGCAAATGAAGAAGTAATTTTTCCATTGTGATGAAATCACACCTATGAAAATATACTAGGAAAATCCTGCATTTGTAAAGTGAACCTTATGAAGAAATGTAATTGTCCAAATCAAGAGCTAAATGCTTTGATTTGTTTTTCCTAAAAACATTTTTTCCAAAAGAAGAGATTATTATTTCAGAGCATATCAATATTGGAAAGGTGTAATAAGTTGCAGTTTGGGGAAGAAAGAACTTTTGGCCAGCAGATCTCTCTCTCTACCATGAATTCCTACAATCAAGTAACTGTGTCTTCTTAAAAAATGAAGAGTTCTACACCTGCTTTTAAATTTGTTTGCTTTCATATTTTTCCTTCCTTGAAGCAGGCCTGTGTCTTCTTCATCTCTGTTTCTTTGCATTTGAGGTAGCTCAGTAATTGTTAAATAGGTGAAAGCTTGTCTTCACATGGTCTTTCACAGTGCAGAAGGTGAAAACTGTGTAACAGTCTTATGGACATTCTTTATCAGGGTAAATAGGGGAGACAGGCCTGCACACAAAGCATGACCATGCGATGGAACAGGGTTTGGATGCAACAGTATGGTGGGAACTGGCTGAAAGTCTGCTTGAAGAAGTCTGGAAAGCGTCCTGGGGGAAATAAAAGACTGCAATAAGTTTGAATTTTTTTTTAAAGACAGAGAGAGAGGAGAGAGAGAGAGAGGAGAGAGACAGAGAATCAACTTTATATAGTATTCATCTGGACTTTGTTTCTCTGACACTTAGCTGTATATGTGCTGCTGGGGTTTGAACCCCAGTCCTCATGCATGCCAGGCAAGCGCTCCAAACTGCTGAGCCACCACTCAGCCTCAAGTTTAAAATTTTGTATCATAGACTTCAGTCCCTTCAAGGAAGGAGATAAGAGCACATATATAAATGGTGATGTGAGAGGACACGGTTTATTCAGGAAGATTCCATATGGCTTGATGAGGACATAGCAAGAAGCAAAGTGGAAGAATACACAGTGGCAAATAGAAAAGGGTCTTTCATATCAGTCTGGACTATGCCTAGCAGGCAATAAGAAACGTGGAGAGTTTAAGTAGATGACAATATTTTAGAAAGATTGGTAGTGAGAGCAATGAGTGGGAGGGGTCAAGACCAGAAAGAAAGCCAGTTGCTATCTACCCTATAAAAAGGCTGCAGGAGTTACAGAGCACGAGATGGTTTGGAGACACTTAGAAGATTAGAAATGATGTGATATGGTCACTGATTGAATACTGGGGATATAGAAGGGGGAGAGTAGTTGAGGTTTAATCTCAGTTTCCTGGCTTCAGAATCAGAGTGGAGGGTGCATTGGTTTAAGAGATAGGCAGAGGAAGAGTCAGGGCAAGGTGCATTTGAGGTGTTTGTGAGGATGACATAGGAATATTCCAGACCAAGTTGGACGCATGGGTCTGAAGCTTAGAAGAGAGTCCTCAGTTTATGAGTAAGAGGACTTTAGGGTCAGTCTGAGCTCATCCAAGGGAAAAGAGGGAAATTGCAGAGTGGGACCCTATGAATCTTCAACAAGGGGAAGAG
This sequence comes from Aplodontia rufa, assembly GCA_004027875.1. Classification (NCBI taxonomy): domain Eukaryota; kingdom Metazoa; phylum Chordata; class Mammalia; order Rodentia; family Aplodontiidae; genus Aplodontia; species Aplodontia rufa. The sequence goes on along the minus strand of PVKS010000865.1, from coordinate 70,044 downwards.
AAGCACAGGAAGCATGTGAAGGAGACAGACATTCCAGGGGCACAGCAGAGACTTGGGGTAGATGACCTCAAATCAGTGAACTACAGTTTTAGAAGGAAAAGCTGCCAGATGTAGCAGGAATCAAATAAGTTAAGGGATCAAAAGGGTATAATGATTTGTTCTGAAGGAAATGTTGGGAAGAACAATGTTGGGGGCTAGGAAAAGGGATAGTTAGGTGGCAACATTTTGAGGAAGTGATAAAAGTGAGGAAAAGAGACAACAATAAAAAGTATTCTTTCTCGGGCTGGAGTGGTGTCTCAGCGGTTACAGCGCTTGCCTGACTTGTGTGAGTACGCAAGTTCAAACCCCAGCACCACATACACAACAAAGTCTCGGAGCAATGAAAGCCACGTGAAAAACTGGATAAAACTGATTCTCAACGATTGGCTAGAATGGGAGGAGAAGCAACAGATGCTAACAGTAGACTGAAGTGGGGTTGTGAATTGGAATGGTGGATGTGACTGACACCCCTTTCTTGTCCTTTTAGTCTTCACCATGTGACCACAGGCATCAGGGTAACTCTGGGCCATATCTTCTGCCTTGTTCCCAAGAGCTCCTCAAGAGGATATAACACACTGTAGAACACACTGCAGAAATGTCTTGCCAACCTCTCTTTATCCTCCTTCCCTCCTGTTTGCTGGGATTACCTCCCAAATGGAATTATTGTACTTGACTCCCTGTCTAAGGGTCTGCTTCTAAGGATTTCAAGCTGAGACCGAATTTGTTAACAGCCAGAAGTGATTGAAAGGAAAAAGTTTCAAAGGTAGAGAAAAGAAATAATTGATGGAACGAGGACTTTGTGAGTTGTGAGAGCAGTGGTGTTGATCCGGAGTCTTGATGGGAGTAGTTGAGGTGGCTAAAATTGAGAACAGAAATGTGGAGAAGACTTGCAGACAGTCATAAAAGGCTTCAAGTGAACTGGATGCTGGAATAGGCATTGGGTAGCAAAAAGACACACTAAGCTAAACTATGATGCATAAAACATGCCAAACATCATTTGTCCTATTGATATTTTACAATCTCAGGAAAAACTCAGGTTCAAATGTAATAGAAACTTGAAAGTTATTTCTGTGTGTATTAAAAAACTAAAGAATATGATTTAATGTGTTTATAAGAAAAGAGCTCTAATTCTTGGATTGTTTTTAGAGATGAGATTTTGCAAAAGTATTTAAAAATAGGCAACTCTTTTTGGCCTCATCTGTGAAATTATTAAGGGAAAAAAGCCAGATTTGAAGAAATTTTCAAAAACAGGAATAAATTGCACATAATAAATGGGTTATGTCAATTTAAAATGAGGTACACCACCACTTTGTTTTCTTTTTTTTTTTTTTTTACTTTAAAAGCCCAGATTAAACTGTTAACAGCTTAGCTTAATGGCCTGATGGCAGGAATCACTGTAAAATTATTCCTTCCTTCATTCAGTATTTACTGATAATTGTGTTGATGCCAGTTGTTGTTGCAGGCATAGAAAATAAATGAAAAAAGATCCACAACTTGTTTGGAGGAGGCACTGGTAAGAGGAATATACAGGTAAAGAAATAATTACATATGATATCAAATAAGAGTTAAGAAAGTCTTTCTGATGGTGCAATGTAGAAAGTTAATTGTATGTTTTTAATGATAAATGGGAGAGTTAACAGGGTGACTCGGGGTGCTTAGGGCATGTGCAAGGAGAGGCAGTAGAGACGAATGATAAAAGGAACTAAAGGGCCAGACTTTGAAAGGTCTTGTATGGGCACTTGCATCCACTCAGATTAGGTTCTGGTCTAAGTAAGACAAAATCCTACTACAAAGGCTCAGCAAGTTGGGAGATTTTCTTTTCACACCTCTGGTAATCTGGATTATTTGATAAAGTCTCTCCATGTTGCCTGATTTCTAAGCATTTAACAGATATTAACTCATCTGATGCTTTTAATAACACTTTGAAGTGTATATTATTTTTATCGCTGTTTTATAGTGAAGAAACTAAGACATATAGTAGTTAAGTTGCTTGGTAGTGCAGAAGTGGTAGGGATAGGTTTGAATCCAGGGGGTTTTGTCTTCATAATGCTTTGATGGACTCCACAGTAAACTCAGTTGTAGAGCACTCTAGAACTTCAAGGGAGCAGAGGCAAATGCATGGGAAGAAACCTGCCTTAACTATCTAAGGTAAGCATTTTTTTAAAAGTTTGTTTTCTTTTTTGTTTTTGGTACCAGGGATTGAACCCAGGGATGCTTAACCACTGAACCATATCCTCAGCCTTTATTATTTTGAGACAGGGTCTTGCTATGTTGCTTAGGGCCTTGCTAATTTCCTAAGGCTGGTCTCAAACTTGCAGTCCTCCTATCAGCCTCCCAAGTTGCTGGGATTACAAGCGTGCATCACTGAACCTAGCAATAAGCAATTTTTTTTGATAGAAAAAAGTGAGTAATTCAAAGGGGATAACACAGTTTAATTACTCAAGAGATGAGGTAGCACTAGTTGACAATGAGATACCCCAGAGTTTCAGACTCTAATTATTGAAAAACAGAGTAAACATAGTTTATACAATTGGAATCTCAAGAAAGACTTCTTAATAAGGAGGAGTAAATAAATAAATCAAGTGCTCACTCAGCATAGGGCTGAATGTAATTTTGAGTTGAAAGCTTGTTTAATTCGCTGAACTCCATCTATGTGGGTGGTCTTACTCAATTTAGATAAACTGTTTTTAAAATATTTGTTTAAAATGTTTCTTCTAAATAGGTAATTTTATACTGTTGAGCTTAGATCAAGTGAGGCTTTCACTCTCTTTCTCTCTCTCTTTTTTTTTTTTTGGTTTGTTTTATGGCTTTGTAGCTCTTTTGGAAAATCTGAGTTTTGGCATCTAACGAGCTAGTTTAATAAAACACTGCTAGCTAGAACATTAAAGAGAATGAAGAAAGTAACAACAGCCCCTTTCATTATTCCTGCATTATCTTTATATGACACACAAAACCTATCATGTCTTTCTTTTGCTTAATTAAAAAAAATTAACCATTGTCTCACATTTTTCAGTGATGTACTGGCATCTGACCTTATCCTGCATTTCTAACTTCTGGGTTTTTTCTCCATTCTCTACACAGTCCATCCTACAAGGTCCTTGCCCTTCAACCCCTGTGCCCATTGCACGTGGCTCCCATGCCCCAAGTGTCTGTGTCCTTTCTCCAGGGAGGCCTGTGAACTGAGATCTCAACTCCTACACAAGCATTTGTGTCCCCATAATATTGCAAGGCTTTCATCTAAATTTCTATGATGTTCCTATCAGGATGAGTTAGTCTTTAACTTCTTCCAACTCTGAGGTTTAATGAGATGTATTTACCAGATCAAGAGGAATGGAATTGGAAAGGGCCCTAGAGATCAGCTAGGACGATCTTCTCATTTCATAAGAAGTAACTGAAATTTTAGGGAATTTGTCCAATTTATTGTTTCTTCTTACTTGTAGGACTCAAACTAGAACTGTTCCCTGGATCCATGCTTTTCCTATAGAATATGCTGTATAGCCATGTGTTAGAAAGTGCCCCCTCCTTACACTGTCCGTGTTCTACTCCATGGGACTTAGGGAGATGTTAGGTTATATGACAGTCATTCCTGCATTAACCAAGGAGCTTTTGGGGAACATCTCATATACAAACATAACAGCTACTAAATTTGTGGTAATTCATTGTAGTAGCAATAGGGAATAAATATAAGAACTTAAGTCTAAAGGATAATTCAAGGCTTAGTAAAGAGAGATTTAAACACTTAAAGGCATATTTTGTTTTCACATATTTTGGATCTATTCTGAATATTTTTGGTTTGAATCATTCATTCTTCCAGTAAATCTCTATCAAGTGTGTGACATTTGCTGTACCAGACATTATGGTAGATTGAATTATCTCAATGTTTTTACTCCTCCCTGCATCTGTCTTTTCCTCATGACCTAATAAGGGATGAAATGAACGTTTTTAGGCTTTGACTTGGTGACTTGATTTGACCAATTATATGTGGGCACAGTGTGCCAGTTTTGAGCTAGGCTTATTCAGAGGTCTCACATCATTCTGCTTTCTTTCATGTAGCTTTGTCATGCCATTGCTTTAAAAAGAGCTTGCTCACATCATTGGCTGCCTAGCCTGTACAACACACAGAGTACTTGTAACTACCTACCTGACCCACAAACCTATGAGAAAAGTATATTCTTTTTTGTGCTAGGCCACAGGGGTTATTGAGCTCATTACATGGGCATCTTATGACATGAGGTGACTGGCAGAGTCATAGAAGCCAATGACCCAAAAAATATTTTTAAGAGGGCCTCAATAGAAGCATATGCAGTAGAACAGTGGTGTTTCATAATATAAGGGAGTGTTGTATCCAAGGAGGGTCAAGGAAGGCTTCATAGGCAGGAGAACACTTGACTGTAATTTCCTTAGGTTGATAAAGGATGTGACTGAGTATAGACAGAAAAGGTTATTCAGGACAAGTATATCACCTTCAAGCAAATTTTAAGGGAATTTAGTCTTAGCTGAAGGGACTGATAAATATGCCTTTAGTTCACTTTGGGCTTGTCTTTTTTTTTATTCTCTTTCCCATAAAATCTGCAAAGTAAATTTTTCAAGTAGTTTGTCAAAAAATATCATGCCTCGGATGATGATCATAAGATTAAGGCATACTTATATAATATAAGAGAGAAGAAACAGCAAGAAATAAAGAGTGACTAGTTTTCAGAGGCTTCTTATGGGTCCAGGTAGATTGTCTGCCTCGTTCTTGGGAAGGATCAATTCCTTGTCTTCTCTAAGGCACCAGAGAGCACTACCAAAATCATCCTATTTTTATGAGATTTTTTTAAATGCAAAATTGTGCTTTTCAACTGAATTGCTCCTGGCTCACTTGGATTGTCAAAGAGTCTTGAGCATAAGAAACAATAATAACTAAGAAGAATTAACAGATTGATAAGACAATCTTATTGGTAAACTGTCAAAAGTAGTGCTTCTGAGACCAAAGCCATTGTTTTATTTACCTAGTATTTTGGTCTTCACTAAGGTCTGGGACATCCTACTGTACCCTAAGCCTAGTTAGTCACTTTACACATATATACTTTTAGCCATAAGGGAAGACAGGGAAGTGTCCTTTCTTTCCAGGATGAAAAGCCAGATTTTCCAAATGATCATGGGTCAGTAGTATCTTTGTCCAGTAAGATAGATACATGTCATGATTTTAACAGAGTTTGAATTTGTTCAATAAGAGCAGTGTTGGGACTACTTTAAATGCTGTGCATATTGTGATGTGTGCTAAATCTCCCTCTATCATATCTGAAATTTTCAATTTTAATTCCTTATGTAGTTTATTTTTGTTACTTAAAAAATTCATACTCACCCAAATTCTATTCAATGTGCAAGAAAACATGCACACTCTTTCTCTGTGTGAAATGGCATGCAATTCCAGCATAAGTAGGGTTGAAGATGTTAATGAAAAAGGATCTGCAAGTGTAACTAATATGATTTCATATTAAGCAATTCACAAATAAATACCATAGTTGGATTTAGATACCAGATGTCAACTCACATAGTAATGCAGATACAGTTGCTTGCCTCCCTGTCACTGGTCGCCAGAAAGAAACAGATGGTTAAAAAGATATGTAGCTGAGGCAAGGCATGGAAATAGGAAGCCACAGAGCAGAAATTCTGCCATTTAAGTAACAGTAATTTTCTAGTCTGGAAAACCTGGCTGTTTTATACCTCCACTTATGCACTTAAGCAGTTTAAATGTGAAACATAGCAAAAATAGTCCAAGCAAGGCTGGCAACTTGCGAATTTTGCCATGCATAATTGCATCTCAAAAATATCGGAGGCAGACGCACAGCAGTAAAAAGTAAACACTTGTATGCAGTTGAACACAATTATGTGATGGTTATTACCTAAGCTCATTACAGCTTCAGAAGGGGCACTATGAACTTGTGCTCTAACTAGTAGGTCAGGCAAAATGCAAATTAGAACTAAATTTGAAAGCAAGTGACAAAAAATAACAGATACAGTTTAGACTGGGAATCTATAATTTGCCTTTTAAAAATAAGCCTCAGCAAGAATCATCCTCATTACAATAATGGCTTGTTTATTCTGCACAACTTGGTTGCAATTATGGACCCTCCTTTAAGCCCAATTTTAACAGGAAATAAGAGCAAGTGAAAAAAAAATGGAAAGCTTTGTGTTTGGTCAGTTGTTATAATTAGAGTTAGATGATATATGTGTTACAAAGCCATTTATGCCTTTACTCCAAATCTTTTAATTTGTGATTTTTGTCACTGAAATCCAAAGTCTCAAATAGTCTATTATTCTAAAGAAATCATTATAATTGAATTTCTAATGAGGGTGTCTGTGGAGCTTTGTTCCTGGTGTTTCCATTATAAGACTGGAGTCCTCTGCATCTATTATGGTCAGGTGATCATGAAATGATGAGCTACAGCTGTTACAGGCCATGTCTCTGTTGGTGCTTAATTTATACCAAATCCATATTTTATTGCTGATATGTTTCCTTATTCGTACCTACAACAAGGAGGCATAATATTAAGGCTGTCCGGCTGCCTAGATTTGAATTCTTGACCCCTTTACTTACTAGGTATCTGACCTTAGGCCTCTGTACCTCAGTTCTCTCCTCTTTAAAATGAGAATGATCTTGTTAACCCCCTCATAAACTGTGAAGTTTAAATAAGTTAACATCTTAAGAGCTCAGAAAAGTACTCGGCACATCATAGAAATGTGCTGCCTCTTGTTTGTTGGGCCTTAGAAACCCAGGCAAGCAAGATGGGGTTGGTCCCTACTGTCACAGAACGTTTGTTCCTGGAAAGAGGAAAAAAGGAATTATGAAATTACTTACACTTAATTATTATTTAATTACATCTACTTAATTATTTTTGTGATAAGTGCAATAGGGAAGTATGAAAGTGAAGCTATTATTTAAAATGGGCACTGATCTGGTGAGGTTTCTGGCTTCCAGAGGGAAGTGACGTTTGCAATCTGAAGGATGAGTAGGAGTTATTTATTAAGAAGAATAGAAATACCAGGAATATGTGGAGCAGTTGCTCTGCATACAGAAGCCATAGGAGAGATGAAATGTATGCTATGGGAAACTGCAGAGACCTTGCAAGTAGAGACCCTGTGGTTGGGAACAACTCAGTCAAACAGTTGCAACAATGGTTTGATCATGAGCTGAATTTCCTCTTCATTGATTCTTCTTGTTCTTTCACTTTAGACTGATCATTTTCAAACCTTTTACCCATGCAATTCGCTGTGAAATCCTTAGCCTCATGTTTGTTCAGATGCTGCTGTTTTCTTGCTAGCTCATGATAAAGTTGCTTTTCACTGTATTTTGTTATTTTCAGGAAGTCAAGTAAAAGTTACAATTCAAAAGTACATGTTATTAGATGTGAAATGTACTTTCTATATATGTATATATACATATATACACATATTTGTTTCCTAAGTGTATTTTGTGTGTAACTACACATAATTTATATTAAATTTATAGAATTTTATGGCTTCTTATCATATGTAGTATTTCTTATTTTGCTTTTGTCTTGAGATTTTCATAAATTTTTTCTTATGTCATGGTTTTCTTTGAAATCAACATTTTAGATTATTTTAAAATATAAGAGATGACTTTTTAAAAATTCATTTACCTGTTGAACACAGATTATTCTGAATTTTTTATCACCATAAGTAAAGTTGTAAAAATATTTTTCTAGAACTCTTTAGACAAAACTCCTGAGAGTAGATTCTCAGGAATAGTATTATTATATCAAGCAATAGTCATTTCTTTTTAAGGTTCTTTGTGCATATAACAAAATTACTTTATATAGAAATACAGCATCAAATTTACCAGGACTGAACGAGATTGTTGATTTCAATACTTTTTCAACAATATAGAGTCTTTATTTATTTATTTATTTTTTTAAAGAGAGGGACAGTGAGACAGAAAAGAAAGAATCAAGTTTTATAGCCTTTGTTGCTCCAACACTTCGTTGTATATATGGTGCTAGGGTTTGAACTCAGGTCCTGTGCCTGCCAGGCAAGTGCCGTAACCGCTAAATCATGCTCCAGCCCCAATTTTGAGTCTTTATAACTAAAATAGAACTTATTTTAATTAGCATTAATTGCTAATGCTTGCTCTGTTCATATTTATATTATGTTTGCCATGGATCATTTGATTTTTTTTTTTTTACAGAGAAGGACAGTGTGAGAGAGAGAGAAAGAGAGAGACATACACACACACAGACAGAATCAATTTTACTTAGTTTTTCACATGGCCTCCAATGCACCCACAGTTGTGTACATGGTGATGGGATTTGAACTCAGGTACTTGCACATGCCAGGCAAGCGCTGTAACTGCCAATCCACCACTCCAGCCCCTTGATCTTGTCTTTTGCTAGTTTTTTAATACTAGGATACTCATCTTTTCACATTAATTTGTTAGAGCCCTCTTATATTAAAGTTAATAATCCTTCACCTGCCATTCATCCGGAATTTATTTTTTCAGTTTCTCACTTTTATTTTGATGTTGCTCATATTTTTGTCGTTTGGGATTTTTAATTTTATGTGGTTGAATCAATAGATGATTTATTTTAGTTTTTTTCCTTTCAAATTTTTTTTTGTCATTGAAGTTTTCCTCACCTATGCTCCTTAATTATTCTATGTAAATATTCCATATGTGCCTTCTCTAAAGTATCATTCCTAACTTTAGACTCAAATTAGCAGACATAGAATAGAAAAGGAATATTTAAATCACCTTCAGTTGGCTGCTGAGTTAATTACAGAAGTTTCCCAATGAACAGTATTACATGACTATGCAAGTAACAACTTCAGCCTATAGTGTCTTTTCTATTACTGCTTCCCTCATTACACATTGTGTGTGAGAGTGTGTGTGTGTGTGTGTGTGTGTGTGTGTGTGTGTGTGGTGGTAATGGGTATTGAACCCAGGGGTGCTCTACCACTTAGCTATATCCCCATTCCTCCCTTTTTGTTTTGAAATAGGGCCTTGCTAAGTTGCCAAGGCTGGCCTCCAACTTACAATACCTCATTATGCTGTTAAATGGGTTTATGCTTCTAGGGCTGGGGCTCAGTGGTAGAATGCTTGCCTAGCAAGTGGGAGGCTCTAGGTTCAATCCCCAGCACCACCAGTGAACAAACAAAACAGGTATGTCCTGAGATGTGTGGGCAGCATTTACACTTCCCTGAGTTTTATGGTGTTGTATTCAATTAAACTTCAGGTCTCCGGTTTTATGTGAACATAAAACAGAATTCATCTTCTGAAAGTCTTTTCAATTGACCATTATGTGAGCATACATAGAACAAAAATTATCCAGGATTAAGATGTGAACTGGTAAATAACAGGGTCTGGTTATGAATATATAGAAAAATTTCTAATAGATTCAGAATTGTAGTTTACATACTGTATTAGTTGTCATATATTTTCATTTCAGTGTTGCATTTAAAATGGTTCAAAGCTAAAGCTCATTTCTATGGCTATTTCAGTTTTTATTAGAGCCATCCAATCATCTGGTATGCTCCTTAATGTGGTCTTTTAGTAGTTAAGGTAACTAACCTGTATTTATCTACAATGGACTTTTCACGCCTATAGAACATAGGTAGGCATGTTGAAAACATTTCATATCTGAATTGTAAGGCATATTTATTGCTATTTATAAAGCATAATGTTGAGTGTAAACCAATATTTTTAATGATATATTACAAATTTTGGGACTTTTTTTCTGGGTGATTCTTTACTATTTATTCCAATAGTGTTGTTAGTATTGTCATTTTTAGAGCTTGTTTTAAATTTATATTCAAACAAGTTTTTGAATGGCGGCCAAACATCCAGGCCTTAAGAAAGAAACAAAAATCAAAACTGAAGGTAGATTTGCTTTCTTATGCATTATTTTATCAAATAATAAAAATTTGGCTCAATTAAGGGTAGTCAAATGAATGCGTTTTAAACTCCAGAGGCATTACTGGAAGTATCTTAAAATACATACACTCACATGCATGCACACACACACACACACACACGCTATAAAAACATCATAAATGGCTGTAGAAACTTTTGATGAGTGGAAATAAATATAATAGTGAAGAACTGCATTATCATACAGAAATGTACACACTACATATCTTTGAGTTAGGTTACAAAATTGTTTCTAAGCTTACTTGTAGTCAGAGGAAACAGAAACAAAATGACTTACAAGATGCACAGTGTCTGTTGTGGTTTAGATGTGAGGTGTCTCCCAAAAGCTCTTGTGTGACTTAATCAAGAAAGGTTCAAGGTGAAATGATTGGGGTATGAGAGTCTTAACCCAATTGATACTTTAATCCACTGACAGGGATGAACTGGATGGTGACCTTAGGCAGGTAGGCTGTGGCTGGAGGAAGTGGGTTATTGGGGAGTGTGCCTTTGGGGTATATATTTGGTGAGTTGAGCTTAGTCCCTCTCTGCTTCCTGATCATCATGTCTTGAGCTGCTTCCTTGTGTCACACTCTTGTGCCCTGATGTTGCCTTGCCTCAAGCCCTGACAAATGGAGTCAACTGTCTATGGACTGAGACCTCTGCAACTGTGAGCCCCAGAATAAAGTTCCTCTAGTTATTCAGGTCAGGTCTTTTGGTCACAGCAGCAAAAAAGCTGACTGAAACAGTGTAAGACAGAAAACACTATTGTCTGGAGAAGCACACTGATACACTGGCCTGACTAAAAACTTTTCCAGGTATTTTTTAAAAAGGACACTGTGTCTATCTACAAAATTTTGCTTTTTATCCTAGAGGCAGATGTCATAGCAGAGGAACCTGGTTGACAAGTCAACAAATATTTAAAATATCAGAAAACTTTGTAAGTAAAATAAAAAGCGAGTAAACTGGGGAAATATTATAAATAGATGAATATTTAACCTCAAGGGGTTAATAGCCTTCATGTAGGTCCATGGCAAAAAGACAAACACTCTAAAGAAAACATAGATAAGGGAACTGAACAGGCAAACCTAAAAAGAAGAGAAGCAAATGACAAAAAAAGAAAAAAAAATTAAAACTTTGTTCCCATTGGAAATGGCTGGATGTGGTGGTGCACACCTGTAATCCCATTGGCCATGGAGGCTGAAGCAAGGGGATTGCATTGCAAGTTCAAAACCAGCCTAAGCAATTTAGCAAGGCCTTAAGAAACTTAGCAAGACAGTCTCAAAAATAAAAGATAAAAGGGCTGGGGATGTGGCTTAGTGGTTAAATGTCCCTGGGTTTAATCCCCAGTACCAAAACAAAGAAAAAAAAAATAGAAATGCAAATTGAAACATCACATAGAAGTCCACAGAGCAAACTGACATAAATTAAAAGAATGTTCATTTCTTGTGAGGGTTCAGGAAACTGCTGCTGCTGCTGATACTGTGAATGGATGAGTTTGCTGAAAGGCATTTTGACTAGAATTTGTATTTGTACAAAAAAATTTGTATATTGGGGCTGGAGTAGTGGCTCAGCAGTTACACACTTGCCTGGCATGCATGAGAACGTGGGTTGGAACACCAGCACCACATATGCAACAAGTATTAGAGGAACAAATGCCACATGAAAACTATGTAAAATTGATTATCTCTTTCTCTCACAGTGTCCCTCTCTAAAAAATGTTTTTGGTAGAAAATCTGTATAAAAATTTGTATACAAATTGTATAAAAAGTTTTATAGTCCACTTACCATTTGACTTGACAATCCTTTTATTAGAAACAGTGTCTGGAAATAATCCAAGATCTGGACAAAGACTTGGTAGCTGTGAAGAAAAGTTCACAGCAATGTTTACAGTAAGGAGAATTCCACCCTACCAAATCTTCACTGAAAGTTTTATTTCAACAAATTTTGGCATATCTCATAGAATAATAGTAAATGGTGAAGATTTCTTGGCAGGGCAAGATGTATGCAATATTATGGTCACAACACAGGAGGTGGAGTGTTACTCTGAACTAAATTGTGCTCCCCCAGGGTGACTGTGTTAGGTGATAGCACTTTCAAAATGGTAATAAAGTCAAATGAGGTAAAAAAGGTGGGGTTCTATCTAGTATCTACATGTGAACAGAGAGGAAAGGCCAGTTGAGGGCTCACCTGATACCAACCCCATGCACCCTGGCCTTGGACTTCCCAGAACTGTGAGAAACTCAGTCACTACTATTTAAGCCAACGCGTGTGCAATGCTTTGTTACAGTAGCCTGAGCAAGTTATATGCCTAACACATTCTCTAATATGTTAGCACAGTAAATTGTCTAAGAAAATCACTTGTCAAAGGGTTTTCATAGTGACCACTGGGTGGTGGGTATTATAAGTGTTTTTAACAGTTTTTTTTTCCATTTATCATACTGTCTTCTAATTTTTTAATGATTTTTTTTGGTACAAATTTTGTTTGTAGAGGAAAAGAACTTGCTTTCCATTTCAAATACAAAAAAAATAAAAAAGAAGAGGAATCTCTTTTGCCAAGGTGTATGATGTCCTCACAAATTTGTGGATAACAAAATTATGAATTTTATATGCCTGCTTCTAATAAGGATCCTCAGTGTAGCTTGGTGTTAAACTTTGAAGATTAATTCCTTTCAAAGCAATTGTACAAAGGTAAGATTATGACTTGTGAGCACAGCATATAAATAATTTTGAATTTGAATATTTAAAGAGCTATAAAGATCATAAGATCTTCAGGAAATCTTCAATAAGTAAGTTTCAAAACTTGACTAACTATAAGATTTGGATGGTTTGGCAGAAAATCACCTATAATGACCTGGAGACCCCTCACCACCACCACTAAGCCTCTACCTCCTAAACATTCCGTAACCTCACACCAGCACCATGCTGGGGATCAAGCATTTATTTAGCACATGGACCTTTGCAGAACATTCTAGATTCAAACTATAGCACTTGGTTTTGTTCCTAAATTGACATCCCAAGTTTTGCAACTTAATATTTTATGTCTAAAATAATATTCACACATACAAAGTGTTATGCATGTTTTGGATATGACTATTGTGGCTATATAAAATTATACATCCTTATAGAAATTCTTTCTAGATTTTGAGCCTTAATGAAATGCATCATTTATATATACCTAAAAACAATAACTTGGATTTTATTATTTTATTACAATAACAATAAAAAGGCCCCCTCCTAAAAATCTAGAGATCAGTAAATTGTCAGTGACCTTAACAAATTATTTATATAACTACTACAAACTGTCCTTTGCTCCTACCTCATAATTTTCAGCCTTAAATATTTTTTTTCTGATGATTATGTACTCCATATACTAACAGGGATTATGTACTGAATATAATGCCTAAAATTTGCAAAAGAGCAGACTGGTGAGATGTTTGTAGGTTGAACAATTTTTTGAAAATATTGGCTGAATGACATATTTTCCTGAAATATTTCTCCAGTCTTAACAGCATCAAGTAGCCTCAATGAGTTAAGATTACTCCTCAAACCTTTAAATTAATATTAGGAAGCAATTCAGACACCATGGAGAATTGAGCGCAATGTGTTAGTGAGATGAATAATTGAAGTATTTGAAGTGGGTGATAGATCTTACTAAGTGATTACTTCCTTATAAATTCCTAAACAAGAAGTCTTCATTGAGAAATGGGTTGGGATTGCTGCCATTTGTCACTCGGCCCATGCATACTTAATCACCTGCATTTTCAGGCCACTAAAGGCTTATTCAGCGTATTGTGGTGGCTTAAAGTAGTTAACACATCCACTGAATACGCAACCCCAGTGTGAGTGCCCTTAGCACTGGGAAGGAATTCAGCTTATTGTGCCTCTATTGTCCTGATAAATTTCAGCAAAAGATAATATATCACTAGAAAAAAAAAAGTAGGGATTTCAGTGCCTATTTAAGTCTATATGCTTGGAGCTTCTTTTTTTTTTTTTAAATCAAGTTAAAAATTTACATGAGCCTGCAAGAATTCATTTTAGATTATACATATTGGTCCAATTGTGCATCATGAATGAAATTGAACTATTTACAATAATGAGATGATAGAAGAAAATCTAAAAAGAGAGATTGACTCTTGCCCCCTAGTCTCCTCTCATGTGCTCTTATATTCCTGTACAGAGCACATCATATGTTAGACATTTTAATATACCTTAGTTGAGAAGCAGCTAATGTGACTGGAAAACAGGTTCTGGAGGCAGATACACTGTAGCCAGGTCCTGGCTCCTCAGGTAGCCATTTAACATTTCCAAGCCCCACTTTCCTTATCTATGAAATAGCAAGCGTGATGGCACCAGCCACACAGGGGCATGGTGAGGTGGGTGCTTGAGTTTTTGTGCAGTGACTTATATAGAGCAATCATTCCACACATTTGTCTATTGTGAAATCCTTCATCTGTTTACCTGCTCGCACTATATTCTGTGCTTGGTTTTTGTTTTTGTTTTCTTTTTCTCATTTCAACCATGTAAATGCAAGCAGTAGGTGCTTACTCTGTTTCTTTTAAGCCTTTTGAATGCATTAGTTGTCAGCACAGAATCAGGTCACTTGACTGGCTGAGCAGTATGCAACTTGAGGCCTGTTTATAAGCTTACAGTATGAAATACTAGATATTTTCTTAAGCTGTATGAGTATGTTCTAATAAAGGCAGGCAGCAGATGAGAAGAATTTATAATAGCTAAATTTCATATATTCTTATTTCTGCTTGATAATTTGTCTTTGTTGGGTATGTGATTTTTCCCCCACAGCAGTTATTCGCAGCTGCATATGTGTGCTGCAGAAAGCAAGAGCATATGGAATATATACCTTGTATATATACATATAGAGATATTCTGGCACTGTGTGTGTGGATTCACATGCATATACATGCACACACTTGCCATATCAGTCTATGTATGTCTATATGTAGAGAGAAAAATATATGTATAGATATATATTCCTTCTGCTCTTTTCATTGTGTTACGCATGTCAGAGACAGGAAGAGTTCTGCTCCCCTCCCTATCCCCCACCCCCCACAAGCTGGAGGGCCAGAAGGTGGGGCGGTACCTCCGAATAATGGCAGCAGAAGGCAAAGGGAGCAGACAGCTGGCAAGCTCTGTCCCAATATGCTTCCCTGAAAGAGGCGAGGAAATTTCAGAAGATGCAATGCCTGAATGGCTCACTTTGCAGAAACACAGAAGAATCTAGGTAAAATTCCTAAGAATGCTGTCCATTTTAATGGTTCTAGAATTGACCAGCTTATCACAGCTTGTTAAACTTCCCCCAGAATGTGAGTTTGTAAATATATCATCCTGGAAGATATTCTAGAAAGAGACATTAACTTTCTGACTCATGAGAGCTGTTCTCATAAGCTTAAAAAGAATGCCAATGCCAGGTGTCTCCCTGGAATTTTCTAGAACAAAAATGTACTGTGAAACCTCTGCTGTCAAACACTGGAAAGCATAAGAAATTCTGAATAGTAGATCTCCCGTAATAAGCACAGCAGCTTAACTATGTTGAATGAAACATTTTCAAAAGTAATTTTACATGCCTCCTTGCCATCTTAAACAGATCATTCCAATTTCACACTTTCTTGAAGATTCAGGGTCGTCATTATGCACAATAATTTTTGTCAGTAAAACATAGTGCTCTTTGGGGACATTAAAATGTGTAGGACTGTTTCACTTATTGAAGATTTTTCTTTCCCTCTTTTGGTCTGAGCCATTATTTCTCCCAAGATTTATTTTGTTTCTTTTAAGTTAATTTTCAACTTGAATTATGTATCCTAGTTTGTTATGATGTTATAAAAGTAGGAAATAATCTCTGTGTAAGAGTTGAAGACTCTGTTTTGTTTGTATAGTGTGATTAAAGCTTTTTTCCCCCCTCCTTCCTGGATTGTCAGTAGCAAGGCTAATGAAAGGATGAATTCCAAGTGAACAAGGAATTTCTCTTTCTTGAATATTATCATTGTATGGTGTCTTAAAATATTTGATCTTGTCCATACTCCTAGTTTTATTTCCACAATTAGATAGTAAGTTGTTTGTGACAGAGACCACATCTTACACGATTTTCTTCTTTCTCTATGGCACCCAATGCAGTACTATGCTTTATGCAATGATTCCAAGGTATATAAAAAAAAAAGTGTGCTGGTTAATCATTATCACAATTATAGAACAATGTGTTGGATGGAGCCATCAAGCTAGCAAATTGCCCAATGCAGAGGGAGACAACTGTATTCCTGGGACATGTAGTAGTATTAATGGAAAAAAGAGCTTTAGGTATTCAGTTATTCATCTACCTGCTGAAAATATTCACAGGC
The DNA here is from genome assembly GCA_004027875.1 of Aplodontia rufa. Taxonomy (NCBI): domain Eukaryota; kingdom Metazoa; phylum Chordata; class Mammalia; order Rodentia; family Aplodontiidae; genus Aplodontia; species Aplodontia rufa. The sequence continues at coordinate 53,748 of PVKS010000865.1, read as the reverse complement.
AGTCAAGTATGTATAGGGCAGAAATGTAGATCTTAAAAGTGACCATAGACGTGATCTGAAGCTGATTTAGTTTTCATTGGGGTTCTGATTGTTAAATATTCCATGGCCTAGGAGTACAACATGGCCAAACTTCATTCTGAAATTATTTGCAAATCCATATTTATAAATTCTTCTTTGCTTAAAATTAGTATTTGAAATTTCATCAGCAGTAAACTTTCTTTTTCCTTTTTTTTATTAGTTGAATATGGACTTATAATTGATGGGGAATCATTATAATCAAGAACAAATGTATATTCACATAGTTAGCCAAGGCTGATGCCATTCCATGGTTTCCCCCCTTAGGTTCCCCATGGTTCTGTTTCCCCCAAATGAACCCCTGTGTTAAATGAACTTCTTGAGGATGTTGGAGATCTCCTTCTGAGTTGATTACCTCATACTCCCTCCCTTCAGTCTCCTAGATATCCTTCCTACTCTCCCTCCACCCCCGTTCCCCTCCCTACATCTCCAGGTATCCTAGGCAAGGTTCCCCCTGTTTGTGTAAAAATTCATACATGTTGAGGTTATCATTAGCTTAGCCATCTAACATACTGTTTCTGGTTGTATTCTAGCTTCCATAAATGAGAGAAAACATTTGGCCCTTGAGTCTCTGAGATTGGGAGACTTCACTTAGCATAATTCTATCCATCTCCATCCATTTGATTTCAAAAGCCATAATACCATCTTCTCTAATGGCCGAGTAGTATTCCATTGTATATATGTACCAAAGTTTTTGAATCCACTCATCCAGTGAAGGGCATCTGGGCTGATTCCATAGTCTAGCTATAGTAAATTGAGCTGCTATAAACATTGATGCAGCCACATCAGTATAATATGCTAATTCTAACTCTTTTGGGAAAATGCCCAGAAGTAGGATAGCTGGGTCATAAGGTGGTTTTAAAAAAGATTTTATGTGACTTTGTTTCATTTACCAGAACTTCATAAGGTGGATGATTTATTTGTATATTTTCAATATATTTATTTAATAGCTCTTGTGCTAAGATATCATGTAGGATAAGGGATCATTTATCTGCTGATTTTTCTACAGATGATCTGGATATTTATTTTCTATTTCATGTTGATATTAGGCTAGGCTAGAGGCAGAATGTGGAATACTGTCTCTCTCAATCCTCTGTTCTGGTATGCTTGCAACAACTCCATCTAGCTCCAGTTGCTCACCTTCACAGACACAGTGATGATGTCATTTAGAAGTAGAAATTATTGATGTTTTCATTATCTGTGGAGTAACCAGCTCTGCAGCACATGCAGATGAGTCCTTCATAAACACTGATACGCTGGAGCTGGCTTTGTTTTAGCCAATTGCTACATTTTTAGGAACTTCTTAGTCTGATTGGTAAATCAATTGGTAGCTTTCAATTCTACCTGTCGTATTGTGGTATTTACACTGCTACAACACACAGAAATTGACAAATACGGCAAATACTCCTTCCTGATCTAGATTTGAACATATACCAATAAACCATTGTAAGTATTTCTTATGATGATGAATTGAAAAAGAGCTGCTTGATTTTCAACACAGTTTGTGATGCAGGAACATATAAAACAGAAATAACTCCTTTACTTCTGGGAGAAAATAGTAAGAACCCTTAATTCTGATGACAAGAGATGTTAATGCACTGGAGAGCAATATGACAATTTAGTTGATTGTTTTTTAAGTACTTGAAATGTGTATTTTCTTTTGATGACTATGAATGGGTAATATTTTTCAGTCAGTGATATTTTTTCTTTTAAGAAATAGTTTTCTTAAAATGAAACCAATAGCTAATGTGTACAAAACTTGCTCTTTGCCAGGCATTATGCCCACAAAATCATACATTTTCATTCACTTAATCCTCACTCAGTAATCCTATGAAATGGGATCTAATACACCTCATTTCACAGGTGAGGAAACCAAGCACAGTGTAGTTGAGGGACTTGTTTGGGTTCATGCTTGCAGGACAATTCTCTGTATAGCCTCAAAGTGATCCAGATCTCCCCTTTTGCAGTTTTTAAGAATAACTGCAGAAAGTTCTGGGTTAAGGGAGAACTGGCAGGAACAGCCCAGGTTCTGTTCCAGTCTGACTGAGAAACAGGATATCCCTCAACACTTCAGCCCGGCATGTCATACCCTGCAGTATCAAAATCAGGTGAGCTGCTTCCTGGCCCCTCAGCAGCTGTCCAGTGGGTACCTGCAGAAAACATTCCATTTCCTCCAGGCAGCTTTCCTGAGCCTCTCTCTGGAGACCTATTTGCAACAAATCCTAGGCTTCTGTTGTGCCTATCTGTAAGTAAGGCGGTGATTTGTTTTCTGTGGGTGTTCTGTCTTACTGGACGTACTGGTTACAAGGTGGTAACCAGTACACTGCAAACTTGTATCACTACATTTTACAGCTAGTAAGTAGAGCAGCTGGGACTGCCCAAGTGGTCCTCGTAGCCCAGATATGTAAAATGTATTCCCTGCCTCACAGGGGATCAAATGAGTGATATGGATAAATTAGTGAGAAAAATGCCTGGAGAAGAGCAAGTTGTAGATATGTTAGCTATTCATATCATTTGAAGAAATGCTTTTTAGAAGAAAAGTAACACTGGCTTTGTATTACCCATTCATAGTCCTCAATGGGAAATAAGTACCCGTGAATCATGCCCTCTGATCTAGTATTTCTAGGACTTCTTCATTCATATACACATGATTATTTTTACATTTTAAATATTAGTAACTTATACATTTTTACTTTTTATCTCAATTATTTTTATTTTTTCATAAAATAATCCTTTGATTCTTTGAGGCCCAAGCTAAGAGACAAATGAACAAATAATTTTATATTACAAAGAAACTGGAACATATAAGTAAAAATATTGAATTTTCCTTCATTATTTTTTCCAAATCATCTGAAATCCCATCATCTAGAAATCTGTGAATACTATTTTATTTTTTCCAACATTTTTCTTTTTTTTTTTTTTTTTTTTTAAAGAGAGAGGGACAGTGAGAGAGACAGAGAAAGAGAGAAACAACTTTATTGAGATTTTTCACATGGCCTTAGTTGCTCCAACACTTAGTTGTGTACGTGGTGCTGGGGTTTGAACCCGGGTCCTCGTGCTTGCCAGGCAAGCGCTGAAACCGCTGAGCCACCGCTCCAGCCCCCTCCAACATTTTTCTTGATTTTTTTTCATTTTGTGAGGTCATAGTATATTTCCTTTACTTATTTAATGTCACATTATAGGCATGTGACTTTATTTGCTGAATTACTTTAAGAAATCAATAAATTTTGAAAGTATTTTGGGGGAGACATAATTTATTTTTGAGTTAATGTTATCAATTTGCATAACACTTCTGTTTGATAAATCCAGCAAATTAGTGACCTGCTATTATTCACACTTGATGTCTATAGGGAAGGATTCAGTGAGCTTTTTGATGCTTTAGGCTGAAATTTTTCAAATGTACTTTAGATAATTAATATGATATTTTATTTATTTATATCTTTAAATTAAATTACTAATTATTTAAAGCATACTATTATCATATTATCAGCAAATAAAAAGAAAATATATGTTTTTCATCATTTATTTGTTGATAATATCTTGTGTTTCTTGCCAGAACTTGAATGGAAATTCACCTAATGGCTGGTAGATGGCTGGTGAGATTGAGTACATGACCATGCCAGTACCTATACAATAAAAATAGCTTTAAAAAGTCTTCTATTAACATGTATTCTATTGTCCTTGCAAATTGTGTTTTCTTCCTCTAAATATATGCATATCTGAAATTCAAATTGAGTATTCCTTACCTCATGCTCTCCTCTGTACCTCTAATGAGGTGGAAAAATGTACATTAATGATGGAAAGTTGTTTAGTGCTGAACAGAGTTAATTGCTTCTAATCACTGCTTACATCCATCTGGTTTTATGGTAGACAACAAACCTCTTCATTGGGTTTGCTCATTAGACATATTGTAAATCACAGAGATGCTCTGGCATCTTGCATATTGTGCTTCTATTAGTGAGGCTGCATTTTCATATAGCCCTAATGGCAGACATTGGGATACAGATCAACTTGTCCATGTTCTGTCAGAACTGCAGGGAGTCCTGGTGAACTGGCTTCCCCAGGATCACTTGGAAGGCAATGGAAAGCTACTGCCTATCAAACCCTGGATGAAAAAGCTGTGGAAGAGATGCCAGAGACTGGGATAGCATGGTGCCTCTGCCATAAAACTGGAGTGGAGGTGATAATATTGGTAATTGTCTGAATTTTTCTCTTTTTAAAAGCTTAAGGTTAAAGCTTTCTTTTACTGCTATCATTTGGCAGAATAAAAAGGGATCGGATTACGTGAATAAAGAATCAAGGTTGGAAAGTGAGCTAGATGCTGTCTTTAATTGTGTCAAACTAATGGCTTCTTAAGGTTCAAAGATTTAAGCATTATTTTGTCAGAATTTTTGGAAGATCAAAAGAAAAGCTTAAGCACATGAATCATGATAATGCATAGCTTTATTATAGGATAATTATACTTGAGCTAGAATTAATTAGGATGGTTTTGGTAGAGTACGCCATTGATTAATATCTATTGATGAAAAGGGATTTAGAAAATTAATATGGGAAATATGGCCATAAATTCTGTGACAATACAGAAAACTGATAGAATACTATGATTACTGAAATGTCTTACATCAAAGGTGGGTTTTGTAAGAAAAAAAAAGGAGGAAAAAGGAAGTGATGAGTGAAGGAGAATGTATGCCTCACTGATATCACTTTTCAGTTTTTGGTGCTTGCCAGTCTAATTGCTTCCGGTTAAGGGTGAGTGACTTTAGGGGGAAGTAACTAAGTCAAAAAGGTTCAAAATTTAAAGCTGAGTAGTCACTTAGATATTATCTGGTACTCTCTTATTTAAAAAATGATGTATCTGAGGCCCAGAAAGATTAAGAGCCTTGTCCAAGACAGGTCAAATAGTTACTTTCATTGTAGCACCCAAGGTTTGAGGACAGATAAATATCATGTGTCTTCACTCAAAGGGACATTCATTGATTTGTAAACCAAGTAACTAATGAAACTCAAACATACATAGTGTGCTGCCCACTTTCCCGTTTCCTATTTTTGTCCTCTATTTAGGAGTTAAAGAAATGACAGAAAAGTTCTTACCAGCTTTTCTTTGGACAACTACTTCAATATCATAGTATTTTATGCTATATATTCAGCTCTATATATTTAAAACTGCATATGGGGCTGGAACGATGGCTCAGTGGTTACAGCACTTGCCTGGCATATGCAAGGATGCAGGTTTGAATCCCAGCACCACATATACAACAAAGTGTTGGGGCAAAGAAAGCCACATGAAAAACTAAACAAAACTGATTATTTTTCTTTTTCTTTCCCTCTCTCTCTGTCCCTCTCAAAAAATAAAACTGCATAAAATTTTGAAAAGCATTCTGTATCATCTAAGAAGGATTGTGGAGCTTGAGGTATGTTTGGATCTACTTTAAAAATTAACAAAACTAAGATTTATTAAAAATCACCACTTCATGTATGTCATTCATAATAAGTATTAGTTAACACACATTATTATCTATCAAGGATATATAAATGAAATTTCTCCTTAATTCAATATTTTGGACCAATTATCCCAACCTCATTCTTTCTTATTATTTTCTAATACTTTAAAACCTATCTTAAAATATATTTTGGGATCTTTATCTGTTACCTTTACAACTGAGTTTAAATTGAATAAAATCAGCTTGATTCAAAATTCCTTTGGAAAGATTTTCAACACAGCAACAATTAGGGTGTCAAGATTTTGCTTAGATTCTTTCAAGGCTCAAGGAACTATTCAATTCGTGCCTATTTAAAATGATCTTTTACTGCTATACTACCTACACAGAATTTTTGCATTTTGCCAGAGCATTGATAGACTCATCTTTATTCCTCCCTTTTTCTGTTAAGAGTTATTCAGTGTGCATATACAATACTTGGCATATAACAGGTAGGCACATATACATATGGAATTAAATCATAAGGAACATATTTATAATTGAGTTATGCCTTTTTACTTTTTTAGTCTGTATGATAATATTTCAATATATTTTCTTTATAACTCATCACATCACTAATGGTTTGATTCAATTTTATGATTGAAACAAGGTTTAAAAACTGTTTTGGCACTATCTTTTCCCTACTTTCAGCTCTTTAGCATTCAACATGAGTGGAAGACCAATATGAGCTTGGCTGATTGGATGAGGGTTAAATGAAGAGTAGCCATTATTTCCATTGCTTTAATTATGGCGTCCTCACACCATGATGGACCTTGCTCCATTTCCCTCTGGTAGACCTGACAGACTATAACTGACCTAATTGATACCAGATGACAGCTCATATAAGGCCTAATAAAGAAGTAATCACACTAATCTAATGAGCAAGCTGTTGTGATATTGGCTTATAGGAAGTTGTTTTTTAATCCCCCCCATTTTTCTTTTATTTTCTATAACCACTTCTCCCAGTTTCTATTTCTGTTATTCTTGAATCAGAGGACTAAAATGGACCTTAGGGGGAATCATCAGCTCTATTTCTTGTTTTTTGCTCTATTAAGATGCATTGTTCTAATTTCTTCAACTTTTAAATATGGAAACATCAAATATAAAAGTTGAAAGAATAGTTCAATGATCACATATACACCCACCATTCATATTGAATAATTTTAAATATTTTGAGGTATTTACTATGTATTTATGTGTAAATAAATACATATATACAAATATATATTTCTGAATAATTTAAAAGTCACATATATCATAATATTCTATTTCTGAATATTTCAACATATATATCCCCCAGATTGGACATTTTCCTATCTACGAACAAAATCATTAGCAAATAACCAATAATATCCACTTTATGTTCAGTTTTCCTCAACTGTCTCCAAGTATCTTTCTATGAAAACTATTTTGTTTGCACACCATATGTAATCAAAGTTTGATTAATTTTTGATCATTTCCTTGCTTCCTATCATAATAAAATGTCTTTAGCTCATCTTTCACTTTCTTGACTTAGGTCTGAAAAAGCTATTGTCCCAGGAAGCCCAGGATCAAGATCTGAGCTAGTGTTATTGCTATAGGAATTTCATTACTGTTATGACTTTTCAGTGGAATGGCTAGGAGGTGTGTTTTTGTTGAATTTCTATGAATGGTTCCATTTCAAATTTAATAATAATAACATTTTATTAATTTTGTGAATATATATATACACACATTATGATTACATATAATCTTTATGCTGAAAGTTTTGTAGTCTGGTATCTAGCAGAATTAGCATAATTATTTAATTGCTTTCTTATATAATATGTTTAAAATGTTTTCCAAATTATAGCACCAATATTTCTTTTAAATCAAATTTAAGATTTCTCTGTTTTAAGTTGCTGCATTTTTCTTTAGGCTGTACCTCACTCATTCTAGAGGTATAAACAGAGCATTATGGTAAAAACCACTTGGAATAAGATTTTTCTGCATGGTTAAGTTATTCATTGGAGTAAGTGAAAGGATAGGTATAACTACTTCCATTTTGAGGCTTTACTTTTTATTTAAATTTAGGATTTTATTATATAAAATTATTTACATCATTCAAAAGTATGTACATGTGCATACACATACACTAAATGTGTGCATATATGTATGTGTATATATGTGCACACAATACACATGCCTCATACATCTTAATATATACATGTATACACATTTGTACATAAATCATATATATGTATATATACATATATGTGCACACATACATGTAATATAAATAGAATTCTCACTTGGTATCTCTATCTGTCACTGTTTCTCCCAATTCCACCTTTAATGCATAGCAATTTTAGTTTTCTATTTTATCTTTATATTGCTTTCTTTTGTAGAAAATAAGCAAATTATTTTACAGTGTATCAGTTCTTCAATTTGTGATTGTACATGCATGCATGAGCTCAGGTTTTATATCTGAATTTCTAGAAAACTACACAGCAGTACAGAGCAGTAGTCAAGAGGTGCTGGTTCAGGTGTGAAATGAGAGGCACAGGATATTCAGGAGAAAAGACTTTGAAGGATGTGACGCCAGGTGACAGAAGGCCTAGGGAAGCCAAGTGGCAGATGCCAGCTCTTGCTTGAGTCAAAAAGCAAGTCACAAAATTCAGTCAATTACCGATATCAAAATTCTTCAGTGCATTTCACATATACCCTTTCTCTGTCCATTTGTTTGCTTATCCAATCATATCCTTTATTTTTATTTATATTGGCATGCTGGACATTTGAGCTTTGTTAAGCACATCACTCTTCTTAGGCTTGAAAATCTCCTATTTCCTAATAAGTTCGATTTTTCAAACCCAGTGTTATTGCAAACATTTAAATATTTTCCCTATTTCTTTCTTTTGAAAAGCTAACCTGACATACCATTACATACTGAACCTGATACTCATTATTGACATTTTTAAAAAATAATTTTATTGAGGGGTTGAGTTATTGTACAATCATAAATGCATATAAAGTAACAATATGATATTCATTTATTCTTAAATCAGAATTACCCCCACATGTCCCATACCCCAGTCTCTTGATTCTTCTATTTTTCACCCATACAAGGGATATAAACACTTAGACTGTGAATTTTACAGAATTAAATGATTCATAGTATTTCTTGGATTCTCAGGGTAAAGAGTTTGTTACATTATTGATTGTCTCGCTAGATCCCTCCCTGTCCTTCCTTCCTGTAACTCCCCCACCGCACCCCCGGCAATATCTATGACTGCCCTAGATTATGTGTTGCTACGCCTTTGCTGGGTCTAATACATTAGGTTGACAACCTTTCAACCAAGCCTGGGTTTTAGCTCCAACCTCCACAAAGGACTGAAAACATTTGACCCTTGACTCTCTGGGTTTGGCTAACTTCGCTCAGCATGATTTCTTCCATTGCCTCCATTTACCTTCAAGGGCCGCAATATCATTGTTTCTAACTGCTGAGTAGAACTCCATTGTGTGTGTGTGTGTATATATATATACACACACACACTATATATATCACAGTTTTTGGATCCATTTAACTAGTGAGTGGCATCTGGGTTGTTTCCATAACTTAGCTATTGTAATTTGAACTACTATGAACATAGCCTGTGCGTGGGGACTGGGCAGATCTTGGGCACAGGTATCCTTAGCGTGCCTGCCAGCCCTAGATATCACATATTTTCTTGTATGTATACTCCAGCTCTTACTTCTGTAGGATGGATTACCAAGACTGAAATTGGTTGGTCTAAGGGCATGAATATTTAAATTTTAATAGATATTCCCAGATTTCTTTATATTTTTATTTCTAAGATGATCTTAGTTGTTTCCTCAAAAGGAAATCCTGAGATGAGGAATTGGTTGCAAGTGGCATACTTGAGACATTGTCCAAGGACTGTAAATTGAGGGGGTCTTTAACTCAATCTATTTCAAGTCTAATATCTCTGTGTACTAGCGTGTCTATTCCAGAAGCTTCAGACACATCTTCCCATCTTTCAGCAAGGCTGTGTGGAACTTTCACTGGACCGTACTAAAATCCATGGGGCTGAGGAATTAAGCCATGTACATCATCATTTCCTGCTATGATGTTGACTGGGAACTTAATGAATATTTTTTCTATTATAAATTCAATCTGAATACTTAAATTATTATTTTGTTACATTGATATTTATTCAACAACTGCAATCAGGTAGTGCATTATGTAAAATGGACATTCAATGAGTTATAAAGCAAAGAAACAAATACAAAACAGTTCTGCACCACATGGGGTTAATAGTCTAGTGCAGGAATAGACCTAGATTATTATACTAAGAGCTTAACTATTAAAGAAATAAGCGTACTAAACATTACTCCATGATTCCACAGAAGTGTAAGACAAAACAACAACAACAACAAGCTAAGAAACAAATGAACAAATAAAACCACACCAGAGAAACCAAAAATACACTGACTTGGGCTGGGGTTCTCAGAAATATTTGGTAAGAAATTGACTTGAGTGGAAGTCTGAAGGGTAAGCAGGTACTAAGCATGTTACAGTGGAAAAAGAAGAAATATATATATATATATATATATGCATACGTGTGTGTATGTGTATGTATATATATACATACACACACACATACACCACACACCATACACAGAGTACATACATAGTAGGGATTGAGCCCAGGGGTGCTTAACCACTGAGCTATATCCGCAGTCCTGTTTTAATTTTTATTTTGAGGGTCTCGCTAAATTGCTTAGGTCCTCACTAAATTGCTGAAGCTGACTTGGAATTTGAAATCCTCCTGTCACTGTACTGAATTGCTGAGTTTAAAGGCATGTACTACTGCACTTGGCTAAGGAAGCAATAATCTATCAAGTGACTAAGGTGAGTTTGAGGAACATAAAAGCTAGTGTTTTCAGAGTTTTGAGAGTGAGATGAAGAATGGGACAAAAGAACTCAGGGATCGTGTGATATCATGAAAACAATGGTAAATCATATGGCTAGCATGGACCTTTTATAGCATGTGATTACATGGCACTTTACTACTGTGGTCTTCCTCTCCAAAAACTATAACCCCAGACTAATCGTGAAAAACATATGATACAAATATAAATTGTGGGGTATTATATAAAACACTTGAACAATACTTCTCAAAACTGTTGAGATCATCGAAAACAGGGAAAGTAAAAACTTCCCAGACATGTGCAGCCTAAGGAAACATAATGATAAATCTATTGTGGTACTCTGATTGGCATCTGGGGACAGTAAAAGGACACTAGGTAAAAATTAAGGAAATTTGAATGAAGTGTGGGCTTTGGTTAATATTATTTTATCAGTATTAGTTCATTAATTGTAACAAATGTATCATACTAATATATGATGGTGATCATATGGGGAACAAGGTATGAAGCATGTGGGAACTCTAAATTGTCTTTTCAATTTTTTATAAATATAAAACTGTCCAAAATAAAATATGTGTTTATTTAAAAATAATGTTGGAAAGGTAGTGATTGAGATTTGGAACTTGTAGAACCTCACAGGCCTTATTTAAAGTTTGGTCTGTTTTATACTGCACTTTAATAACTGTGATCTTTTAAATAGATGAATGATAGTTAAGCTTTGCTATGTTTAGTGTCACTGTGGCTGTGAAGCCAAGCACTGAATGGTGAGTGTGGAGGAAGGAAATCCAGTTTTAAAGCTCTTTTCGTATTCTTGGCAAGAGACTGTGATGGCTTGAACTAGGGTGGGGGAAGTGGAGGGAATATAGAACAGAGTTGGTATCAATTTTGGGAATAAAATTCACCTTAGGCAATGACTTTGACACAATTAGAAATAATAGACTTGAGAGGGAAGACAACATATTTAATCTTATTTCTCCTACTGGGCTGGTTCACATTTCCTGGAATCTAAGACTTAATGGGTTTAATGAAAGAAGCTTGAAAGGGACCTGGAATCTAATTTCCTGCTCTTTGCTGGGGAGAAGTAATTGGTTTTTTCTAGCTGGCAAGGCTCTAGTTAATAGGTTCTTGTTAGGACAGAATACAGACTGAAGTCATGGGGGGGGCCTTCCTTTAAAAGGCTGCCTTCAAACTAGAGAATTGCCTATCCTTCTTTCTCTCTTATAGTATCTTATTAAAAATATCAAGGAACACATACATTCTGGATCTTGCCAACCATTTGCTTTCATGTCATAGGTTTTGTGACAGTACTAGGGCATAACAAAGTTTACTGACTTCCTAGACTATAAAATCTGTGTGTGTGTGTGTGTGTGTGTGTGTGTGTGTGTGGGTGGGTGGTGTGTGTGTGTGTGTTGCCTATGATGTCCAGCTACTAGGAGAATATCACATAATTCAAGGTGGATAAGCAGCTCTGCTCCATGAGATCATTCATGAACTCAGGTTCTCTGTCTTGTTTTCCTAGCATTCCTTAGGATGTGGTACCTCAGCTCTCCATCTACAGGAAGGGAAAGAAAGCAAATTGAGGTTAAGGAATTTCTGTTTTCAAAAGTAATATGGATTATCAAAACCTACCGGGCGTGGTGGGTGGCACATGCCTCTCATCTCAGTGGCTCCAGAGGCTGCAGCAGGAGGACTGCAAGTTCAAAGCCATCCTCAGCAACTTAGTGAGACTCTGTCTCAAAATTAAAAAAATAAAAAGAGCTGGGAATGTGCCTCAGTGATTAAGTGCCCCTGATTCCTGATCCTCAGTACACACACACCAAAAAAAAAAAAAAAAAAAAAAAGATACTAAGTTGCCCATATCTTTCTTTTCAGCTTTTCACATGTCCAAACCTAAATGTAAGAAACATTTTAGTGGTCATACGCACAGATTTAACCTAATTCTTATTGAAGTGGAAGATTAGTTTAGGGAGCCAACAAGCAGCCAAAACAGACTAAAACGAGGCACTAAGGGATAGGAAGGTTGTGAAGAAAGTTTGGATGTTCCAAAAGTCAAGGGGTAGAGATTATTTTATGAAGAAGACTGAGTGCTGTCTAAAGCTCATTTTTTTTTAAATTGGTGCAGCACAGTCTTACAAAGCGAAGGGACTCGTTGTTATACACTTATATGTTTGATCATAATGACAATATAACTTGAACTCAATCTTTATACAAAATCCCTACTCCCACCACACTCCTGGGTTTTGTACCTCTATGCATTCCTCCAGGACAGATACTAATATACATATATGTGTGCATATACATATACATATATATATATATATAATTTTTTGAATTTTCTAGTTTTAAATGCCTATGTGAGTATTATTTAGCTTCTCAGGGGGGTAAAATAAATATACCATATAGTATATATAGCCATTGATGTCCAGACCCTCTCCATCCTCTCCCCTCACTTCTCCCCTGCTCCCTCTTCATAACTTGGCTTCCCCTAGATCATATGTTATTCCAACATTGATGAGTCTGTTCTATAAAAATGACTGTCTTTCACCCTATTCTAAGTTTACTCTAACTTCCACAATTGAGAGAAAACATTCGACCTTTGAGTCTCTGAGTTTGGCTTATTTCACTCAGTATTATTTTTTTCCATTTCTACCCTTTTACCTGCAAAAGCTATGATTTCATTCTTTTTAATAGCTGAGTAGAATCTATATTCTACTTTTTTGATCCATTCATCCAGCAAAGGGCATTTGGGTTGATTCCATGATTTAGCTATTATGAATTGTGCTGCTATAAACATTGATGTAGGTGTGTTGCTGTGACATGTTGAGTTTATATTTTCTGGGAAAGTACCGAGGAGTGGGATTACAGGGTCATATGGTGGTTCCATCTCTAGCTTTTTGAGAAGCCTCCACATTGTTTCCAGAGTTGCTATACTCCTCTGTAGTCCCACTAACAGTGTACAAGTTTTCTAGTGCAAGGTGAGAGAAATCCCAACTAGCATTTTTTGTGGATGCCCAAGATTACCTGCCATTCCTTTGGTTGTTCTGGGAACAATCTTACATAAACAATTTCCTGTGGGGGCACACCTTGATTTTGGTCTTTTTCTCTGCCAGAATACCTGCAGGCCCTTTTCAATATTTCTTCCAACATGGGCCAGTGTCTTCTCAAACATCCAAGACACAGTCAAACCTGAAAGACTGGTGTACTTCTTTAATATTGCTTGGCCTTAATATACACCAGAAATTAACAGTCACTGGCCTGAAAATGGCACATTTGACTCCCAAATCCTCAGAGACCTTGAAAATTTTCTCCACTGCAATGCAAAATGGTCTGAGGTTCTCTATGTCTAGGCCTCCACTCTGGGCTTGGTATTTCTACTCCAGACCTTTATCTCTGCTCACTCTATTCAACTTTTCAGATTCTCCTCAATGAAACACTCCCTCCAGATATCCATACCTCCTTTTCCCCTGTTTCCTCAGCCTCTGATTTTGTCCCCACAGACAAACCTCCTCCTCCTCCTCTTCCTGACCAACAACCTCCTCCTCATGCTCATCCTCACCCACCTTCACCCACTCCCTCCGCACCCCACATCTGCTCCTGGAGGCTTCCCCCAATGGAATCCTCTATTCCCTCCAAGACCCTCCCCCTCTGAGAGGTGTCAGGAACAGAAGGCATTATCCGTGTCCATAACCATTTTTCCTAAGTGGCCTCTCCCAGACAAAAATGTTTAGGCTCTTTTCCCTGAGACTCCACCACTTTTTGAAAAGAATTCCTACATACTACCCAGTCCTTTGACCTCACCTGGCAAAACATTTATGTAATTCTTTTGTCCTGCCTCTCCCTGAGGATAAGGATGGCATCTAATCGGCTGCTGAGGCCCACACAGACACCCCCTCTGCCATAACCCTGGAAATAACCCCACTGGTTCCATAGCTCTTCCCAACACTGATCCCAATTGGAATTATCAGTTCAATTTTACTGATAGAGCCATGCTAGGTCACTTAATTTCCTGCTTCCTTGTAGGAATGGAAAAGGCTGCCTTAAAGGCAGTTAATTATGAAAAGATTAAAGAAATCACCCAAGGCAGTGATGAAAACCTTGCCTTCTTTCTCTCCCACCTCTTGAAGGCCATGATTAAATAACCAACCTTACTTAACCCTGACTCAGAAAATGGCAGACTTTACCTTCATTTACATTTCATTTTCCAATCTTCCCCAGATGTCAGAAAAAAGCTCCAAAAACTGGAGGATGGTTCACAGACCCCAGTGCAAACTTACAAAACTGGCCTTCCAGGTCTACAACAATAGGGAGGAGGAATTAAAAACACAAAAACTCAAACAAGATCAGGCTACATATCAAATGCTGGCAGCTGCACTCAGTCAAGAGCCCCAGAGACTACAAAGGCCCTCTGTATTGGATTACATGCCTCCAGGTGCCTGTTTCAAGTGCAACCAGAGGGCACTCTGGGAAAGAACCTTCCCTAACCCTAAACCTCCAGCCAGGCCTTGCCCTCTCTGCCACCAAAGGAGACATTGGAAATCGGAATGTGCTCGTTAAGAGTCCCCCTCCCATTTGATCACTTGCAATTCCCTCAGGTTCACATACACATCACAGATTGGCAGACATCCTCAGCCTGGCAATGGACAGCTCATCAACAGAAGATTGCCTCCTCCCTGGACTCGCTGACCCACTGCCATCACTCAGTCTGAGCCCAGGGTATCGCTGTCATACCTGGCAAGCCTGTCTTACTCCTATTGCACATGGGGTCAAGTCTTTCAGTGCTACTAGAATTTTCTGGTCCCCTCTGAGATTCCTCCACCTCTACTGTTGCCTTTGACAGAAAACCCAAAACAGGTCATTTCCTCTGTAATCTGTTTGATCCTCCATTCTCTCACTCTTTCCTGATCATAACCCAATGCCCAACTCCTATCTTTGGCAGGGCCATCCTAACCAAATTCAATGTTTCCATTCATTTTAATCTCCAGTGAAACCAGAATAGCACCCCAAGCTCCTCTGCCTCATTTATCATCTTATGCCGACCAGGTGCTCTTCCTTCTCCTCTAACATTCCTGTCAGTCCTCCTCCCTGCAGTGTCAACTACTGTGTGGGATATCTCCAGACCCACTGTGACTACCCACCATACTCCTGCCAAAATTTCCCTACCAAACCTTGCCTCCTCCCTTCTTCAATTCTAATATCCCCTCAGTCCCCAAGGTCTCCTCTGCCTAAAACCCATCATTTCCTGCTTTCTCAAAGCTAACATTCTTTGACCCACTGACTCCCCTCATAACACCCTAATCCTGGGTATCAAAAATCCTGACAGTACTTTCTAGCTAGTCCAGGACCTCTGCATCATTAATCAGGCTGTTGTTCCCAATCATCCCATAGTCTCTAACCCCTACACACTGCTCTGTATTCCCTCAACTACAACTCACTTCTCAGTTCTTGATCTTAAAGACACCTTCTTTACCATCCCATTAGATCACTCTTCTCAAGATCCATTTATTTTCATGCGGGCAGACCCGATACCCATTTCTCTACTCAGCTGACCAGGACAGTCCTTCCTCAGGGTTTTAGCGACAGCTCCCACTTGTTCAGCCAAGCCTTATCTCACAACCTAACTAAACTTAATCTCTCCCCTAGCTTCTTTCTGTAGTGTGTAGATGACTTGCTTCTCTGTAGTCCCTCCCCTGACCTTTCTATCAAACACACCACCTTCCTTTTAAATTTTTTAATAAATCAGGTTACCATGTCTCCCCTCAGAAGGCTCACATTGCTCAAACCCAAGTCACCTATTTAGGACTCACTCTCAGCCCTCAGTTTTGAGCCATTCCCACTGCACATAGACAACTCATCCAGGACCTCCCAGTTCCCATCCCAAATGTGATCTTCTCTCCTTTCTGGGACTAGCAGCCTATTTCTCTGAGTTCCCAAGTTTGACCTCCTCGCTAAGTCCCTCTACTCTGCCTCTCTAGGTGACCTCTTGGAACCCCTCAACCATTCTCTTCCCATTAATACTCCCTTCCAAAAGTTAAAACAAGCCCTTGTTCAGGCTCCTGCCTTGGGCCTTTCAGACCCACAGAGGACATTTTTGCTTTATGTCTCAGCAACCCAAAACATAGCCCTGAAGCTCCTATTCCAGATCTTTGGAAATTCCCTGAGGTTGGTGGCATATCTTTCAGAACAATTAGACACAGTAGTTCAGGGCTGGCCCCCTTGCCTAAAAGTGCTTGGAGCTGTAGCTCTTTTAGCCTCAGAGGCTCACAAATTAACTCTGTATGAACATATTACTGTCCTTTCTTCTCACAACCTAAAGGAATTAAATAATTGGCATTATCTTCTATCCCTTCCCCATCTAGACTCCAACACATACATGCTGTCTTTGTAGACAATCCAATGATGTCTTTCCACCCTGCAAACCCCTTAACACAGCCACCCTCTTACCTCTCCCCTTCCATCTCACTCACTTCTTGACATTTTGCATGCCATATGCTTTCCCTTTTCCCATATTTTAGATACTCCTTTACCCAGTGCCCCTTCATGGGTTGTTGACTGCCAGGTACTTTGCCATCCTATGACAGGTCAGCTGGGCACCCTCACTCAACCGCCTATCTCACAGGCTCCCATCTGTATTCAATGCACAGAAGGCATCTCGGTGGGCTCCCTCACTCCCTGTTTGTTTACCTATACCTTTTCTCTCCCCAATCACACATCTGAACACATTGCTTATGTGGGACCCAGAAGCCTCCATTCCCCATGCCCTTGGAAGTTTATTTACAAATAGAAACCACTCCTCTTTCTGCCAGGGTAGAGGCTCACTAACCACAGTGCCTCTGCTAAATATAAAACCCACCTCATTAAATCCAGACCACTGCAGACTCCTTTAACCGGATGGGCATTTGTAACCCTCCAAACACATCAAATCTTAATAGAAAAAACCCAACCTTCGAATATCCATATTGAGCTCCTGTACTTCAGAGCATTTACCTTTTACCGGGAGTGGACACAGGGTTGTAGTAGTCTCCAACTAAAACAAGTTGTCTCTTATCACCTTTCTGGCTGCCTCTACTATAACCATAACTGTAACTATCTTCCTCCTATGCAGAGTTAACACATCTTTTACACACTAACTGTAAGGAACTTTTCTAGCTTGTTTCCTCTTCCCAGTTCTTTATAAAATTATCACCTTGCTGTTGGACCCTCCCTGTTTCAGCTCTTCACCTACTTTTACAGAGGACCATCAACACTACTACTGATCAGAGGGTCCAGAACATTCTCCTGCTGAGGCTGTATCCCTAAACCCCTGATCCACCTATCCGTAACCCCAGGCCCACCTAATCTCTAAACCCCTGATCCATCTATCCCTAAACTCCAGACCCACCTATCCATAAACCCCAGACCCACCTACAATACTCCACCATTATGTAAAGAAAGCTGAAACACTCCATCATAAAAAAGCACTCTTCCCTGACAACTCCCTAGCAATGCCCTACTCTTTTTTTCCCTTAGTCCTCTATATCTACCCTAGTCTATAAGTGGAAGATGGGTCCCAGACTCTACTGAGCCCCCTGCACAAGTTTCCCCCAATAAACCTGTGACCTGTATTACTGTTGAGCCACCACCACTCTTCTCCCTCATTTCCTTCATTCACTTTGACCTTATAGGGGATAGGAGGAATGCTGACTTATAGGGAATTCAGATTTCGCCACAGTAAATCCTGAATTTGGAGAGAAACCCAGGCAGGCTGAGCCTGAATCAGCCTGAGGGGAACGCAGTGTGTCTCAGCTGTTCACAAGGAGAAAAGGCTGCCCCCATATTGAATGGGTGGTTGGTTGAGAGGGAGCCAGGAGGGCTTTCATCAGCCCTCCTCCAGACAGCATGGCCCTAATGATGATCCCAACTGAGTGGGAAATGGTCAGGGCCTGAGGCTATCTAGAGCTTATTTGGAAAGTACTGAATGTTAGACATCAGCTGTGGCAACAGGGAGTCATTGGTGATCTTAGATGATAATATTTCAATGAAGTGATGAGGGTTAGTTTGAGGACTAAGTGAGAGAAAAGTATAAAAGCAATTAATTCAATAATAATCTCTAAACCCCAGACCCACCTATCCAGGTGGGAGGAAAGGCAGAGGTTGGAGAGCAATGTGGAGAGTAAAAAGCTTTCATATTTTATTTTGAGACAGGGTCTTGATATGTTGCCCAGGCTGGTCTTGAACTTATGATACTCCTGCTATAGTCTCCTGAGTAGGTAGAATTAGGGGTGTGTGTCACCATGCCCAGCTTTTTTTTTTAATGGGAAAGATTTGAGAATGTTTTAATATTGATGAACATTTGAAGATCTAGTTTTAGAGTTGCACTAATATTTGTTATAAATTAGTATTGAGACTTTGGATGCATCTCTCAAGGAACAATTTGAGGTCAAACTAACTGGCAGGGAGGGTGAGGACCTTTTTAAGTGAGACAAATAATGTGCCAGGGGCAAGTATGACATTGCTCTTATTGATTATTCAGATTCATCAATATCGGTACATATGGGTTGCACTTGTCTGGACACCCTGTCCAACTTATCAGTGTCTCTCCTAAACTACAATCCAGAGAGGCAGACTCCATCTTTGAGACCTCACCTGAATAACCTTTACCTTGAGTTGGTTACTATGTTTTAAGTAATGCAGCCTGTATTTTCTTTAAGTGACAAGTCCATACACTGATTCACATTCAGTTGATTCACCACAGGAACTCTCCTCTTTCTCATATTAAGTTGCTCCTTTCATGCACTTGGTTAATTGAGTTACGGAAGTATGTAGGCATTTTATTTCTCTTAAGTAAATTTCTGCCAGTTTTAGTCCAGTTTGAGCTCTTTTAAGTACCTGCAAAATAGGATTGTGTCTGTATGAGTTGCTTTTTCTGTCTTTGGATTTATTGTAAAAGTAAGGAAAATTCTTATCAATCAGTTGCCATTTATTGAGTGTCTGCCACCCAGTGCCTGTTACACAAAGTAGTATGTTGAGGGTCTATGAATCTGCCTTCTCATTTAACTTTGGACAACCCTACAAGTCATTTTTGTTGTTGTTTTCCTGGCTGAGTATTGAATTAATTACCTAAATTTAAAAAAAAAACTTTGTGGGACTGTTAGTAATTTTGGATAGGATTTTTTAACTAGTGCTATTATGACTGTTATTATGCAACTCCTACCACTGAAGCTTTTTTTAAGAATTTGCAAATTATTCTGGTCTGAGCTATATACATTAAAAGTCACTTTCTTTAGTGTACAGTTGTATTTGTTCTGATAAATTCATATAGTAATGTAACTACCACCACAGTTGAGGTCTAAAATGGCTTTGTCAAAATTTCCTTATACCCTTTCTAGTCAATACCTTCCCCATCTCCACTCTCTGTTCCTATAATTCTGCCTTTTCCAGAATGAAATATAAATAAAATCACATATGTAGAATTTTGAGTCTTGATTATTTCACTTGGAGCAATGCATTGAAGATTTGTTCATGTTTTTGTGTGTATAAGTAGTTTATTCCTTTTACTGAGTAGTATTCTGTTGCATGGTTGTATAGTTATTTTATCCATTCACGTTTGGAAGACATTTGGGTTTTATTAGTTTTTGGTAGTTATTACCAAAATTGTTATAAACATTCATGTACAGATTTTTGTGTGAACCTAAAGTTTTATTTTTCTTGGGCAAATACCCAGGAATGGAATTAGTGAAGCATATTTTATGTATATGTTTGTTTAGTCAAATAAGAAGCCATCAGACTTTTCCAAAATGACTTATGTTTTATATTCTCACTAGCAATGCATGCAAGTTTCCAGTTGCTTTATATCCTGATCAGTACCTGATCAGTATTGTTAGGCCTTTTGATTTTAGTCTAGTAAGTGTGTAATAATATCTTATTGTGGTTTAAATTTGTATTCCTCTAATAACTAGTGTTTTTGAATATATTTTCATGTGCTTTTCGCAGGCTGAACCTGTATACAGTCACTATTATAGTTTGAATATGAAGTATTCCCCAAAACCTGATGTGTGAGACAATGAGAGAATGCTCAGAGAAGTGTTTAGATTATAAGAGCAGTAACATAATTGTGAACTAATCAACTGATCTAAATTAACTGGGTGGTAACCGTAGGCATGTGGGATGTGGCTAGAGGAAGTATGTCACTGGCGTGTGCCTTTCGGGCCTGTGTTTTGTCCATGATGAGTGGAGTTCTCCCTCCTTCCTGTCTGTCATTTCCTCAGCTGCTTATCTCTGCCACATCCAGAGCTGTGTAGTCAGTGGACCAAGGACTGAACCTGTGAAACTGTGAGCCAAAATAAACTATTCCTCCAAGAAATCGTTCTTGTTGGATATTTTTGTCACAGCAATGAAAAAATTGACTAAAACAATCATGTCATTTAGTAGGAAAATGTTTTGAGAAATGTCCTTACGCAATTCCATCTTTCTTTGAACATACCTGAGGACTTACACAAACGAGGTGGTATGGCTTACTCCACACATAGTCTATATGTTGTGTGTGTGTGTCTTCACAGGAGTTTATCTCATCCAGGGCTATCATTAACAATATATGAGATTAAATCAACCACAAGAGAAAATTATGCAATCCAGAGATGATAAACATGAAATTTATGGGCTGTTGCCCATGTAATGTGGCATACTGTTCTGCAGTAATTTTTGTATAAATAGAAAGAATATACTCTGAAATAATGATTAAAAGACTAGTATGGTAGATACATAAAGCAATCGCATAGGTATTTGCTATCATTATCAAGTATTATATATTGTACATAATTATAAGTGCCATACTTCTATGCTACTGGCCCCACAGTAGGTTTGTTTACATCAGTGTCACCATGAATGTGTGAATAATACATTGCACTGTGACCTTAGAAGAGCTAGGATGTCACTAGGTAACAGAAAATCTTCGGCTCAATTATAATCCTATGGTACCACAATCATATATTCAGTTCATCACTGACTGAAATATTGTTATGTAGCCCATGATTGTGTCTGCTTTGTTGAATTAGCTTCTTAAATCATTTGCCCACCTCTCATTTTCATCTTCTTAAACACTTTTGAGACTTCTACGTGTAGTTTGAATACAAATCATTTATCAGATGCATGATTGGCAAACATTTTTCTCCCACTCTGTGGCTTTTATTTTCATTCTATTAATAGTGTCTTCATAAAGCGGAAGTTTTTATTTTTATGAGGTCCAATATATCAATATTTTCTTATATGGATTATACTTTTGGGGTTATAAGTAAGAAATTTTTGCCTAGTCCAAGATCATAATTGTTTTCCTCTTTATCTTTTTCTAGAAGTTTTATATTGTTAGGTTTTTACATTTAACCTGTGACACATTTTTAATTATTTTTTGTATAGAGTGCGGTATGGGTTGATATTCAGTTTTTACATATAAGCATCTAATTGCTCCAACATCATTTGTTCAAGACTGACCTTAGTCCATTAAATTACCTTTGCTGTTCAGTAAAATATAAATTAAGCATAATACATGAGTCTATTTCTGGACTTTTTATCTATGTAAATATTGTATCAAGTAGGCTTTATCTGTATGAGATATTAGCCCCAAAGTTAGGTAAGCTGCCCAACACTATCATAGACACATATAAGAGTTAGAATTACTCAAGGAGCTTGCAAAAATGCTGATTAACAGCAGACCAAGTTCAAGTTCAATAGTCTTCTCTCACTGCTAGTTCTAATCTTTTAAATGATGCATTGGTCTGCATTTGTTAGTAATAATAATATCTAACATGTAATCATTACCATGTTCCTGCTGTGATTCTGACTTCTTTGAATGTGATCTCTCAGTTAAGTGTGTGTGGGAGGGGCGGGGGCCTGGATCAGTGGCTTGGCATTTACGGCACTTGCTTGACATGCAATGAGGATGAGTTCAAACCCCAGCACTACATACACAACGAAGTGTCGGAGCAATGAAAGCCACATGAAAAACTAAATAAAATTGATTTTCTCTTTCTCTCTCTCACTGTCCTTCTCTCTTTAAAAAAAAAAAAGTGTGTGTGTGTGTGAGATACATATGTGATGTAATCAAGGGTATTTGATCAAAAGTGCGTATTTAGGGACATTGTGAGTTTATTGGTATTTTTTCAGGCTACTGTGACCATGTGGTTTTTTAAAGTATACATTTCTTATCTTTTAGAGATATATTTTGAATAATTAAGGAAATGATATGACAACTTAGGTTTATTTGAACTTTTTCTTAAAGAGTTAAATAGTAGGAAGTTTAGGGTCTACAAGCAGTGGTCTCTGTCATAACTACTCTGCCAGAGTAAGCTGAAAGCAATCCTAACATGAATATATATAATGCTATGTTCCAGTATAACTGTATTCATGGAAGCAGGTAGCCAACTTGTGGGTCATAGTTTGCTGATCTCTGGTGTGAAGTTTATTTTTTTATTTTATTTTTTTAAAGAGAGAGGGACAGTGAGAGAGACAGAGAAAGAGAGAAACAACTTTATTGAGATTTTTCACATGGCCTTAGTTGCTCCAACAATTAGTTGTGTACGTGGTGCTGGGGTTTGAACCCGGGTTCTCATGCTTGCCAGGCAAGTGCTGAAACTGCTGAGCCACTGCTCCAGCCCCGTGAAGTTTAGATAAGAATACATTCTCTCCAAGTTTCTATTTCATGTGTAGGATATGACCCAGAACTGGCTAGTCAATGCCTTTTATTCATCTGGTCACTGTGATTTGTTCATGATGGGCTTTTTTTTCTTTTAGAGAGAGAGAAAGAGAGAGAGAGAGGGAGAGAGACATTTTTTATTGAGTTTTTCCACATGGCTTTTGTTGCTTCAACACTTAGTTGTGGATGTGGTGCTAGGGTTTGAACCCATGTTCTTCATGCATGCCAGGCAAGTGCCATAACCACTGAGCCACTGCTCCAGCCTCCATGATGGGCTTTTGACTTCAGCTGGGCCAATAGAATGAGGCCCAAGGCTTGCTACTATTGTTAAGGACAATGCCCTGTCTATTCGTTGGAATTGTTAAATCGGAAGACTATATTCCTGGGGTACCTGGTGGGTTTCATCACTTGGGGTGTGTCACTTGGAAAATCTGTCATCTTTTCAGAATGGGAGAACTGAGACCTTTTGTGTCAACAAGACTTAGCTGTTTGTTGCAGGAAAACATTGTGAGGAAAAGCTAAAACTTAAAAATCAGTAAGTGATTTCACTGGGTCAGATGATTTTTTTTCTTTAAAATCTTTCCAGGTTAAAATGATTTCAAGCTTATCTTTCACTGTAGAAAATCAAGTGTGTGTGTGTGTGTGTGTGTGTGTGTGTGTGTGTGTGTGTGTTTGTGTATGTGAGAGAGAGAGAGAGAGAGAGAGAGAGAAATGGATATATGTATAAAATCCACATCCAAAATTTTTAATTATTTTAGAAATTATTGATAATTACTGAGAAATGTTTGAGTCCTGTGAGTCGTCATTCTCTTGTCTTTTGGCATATTTTTAAGAAGTTGAGTGGCTTTCAAACAGTGTCTAATTAACAGTGTCCTGTTAGTCCTTTCATAGTTCTTAAAATAATGTCAAATCTAATTTCGATGGATGACTGATAAGGCATGTAAATCTATACTTAACTGGCCAGGAAAAATAACTACAGTCAGGTACTTTCCAGGCAGCACAAATTCAAACTCACTTACATTTTTATTTTGGGGTTAATCATTTCAGTAGAAAGGTATGAATTTAGGTCACATTGTTTTTTGCTTTGGCTGAAAGCATTGCCAATAGTTCACTGAAGATCATTATTAGAAATAGCCCCATAGAAGGAGGATCGCAAGTTAGAAGCCAGCCTCAGCATCTAAGCAAGGCTCAAAGCAACTTAGCGAGACTCTATCTTGAAATAAAAAATAAATTGGTCTGTAGATGTGGCTCAGTGGTTAAGCACCCTGGATTCAATCTCTAGTACCAAAAATAAAAAACAGCGTTATGGAACTTGTTTTAGCTACTGGCAGGCTATCACTAAGAGAGCACTCTCTACTTTATACAGTATCCTTTTAATGAAAATCCATGAGGAAAAATTATCTCAATTATCAATGCTAGAAATGCCTCCCTTTTTCAAATCAATTGCACAGATTTTTAAAAAATCTTATGGATACCATTAATCATGTATATTTTCTCTGAGTAAATTGCTAAGGTACTCAAAGTTCAGTGTAGGATTCCCTTCTGGTAAGAGTATGGAATCCATTGGTATATATTTTTGAGAAATATCCTTTAGTCACCTTTACCCCTCCCCGCCCCCAGCCATTATTTTTTCTTTTATTCCAATTTCCTAACTTGTTCTTATTTATCACATAGCATTGTGAGACAGTGTGTAAATATCCAAGTGCAATCTTCTTGTTTATTGGTGAGTAGTGAAATGTAAGCCAAGATAGGATAAAAAGGACAATGAAAGGAAAGGTGGAGGGTACCAGAAGCTGACTCTTTTTTATTGGTAATTCAACTGCTTAGCTCAGGTTCTTGCGTAAACTGCCCCTAGGTGTCTTTTCTGGTGTAGAAGAAGCCATTTATATGCTTGGACTGCATTGCTCTAAACATTTGCTGACTCTCAAAGAGCCCTCATCCCTTTGGGGATGTAAGCCCAAGAGTTGGGAGCACCCACAGGATTCACGCTTCCCTGACTCTGGGGTTCTCTTTAGGGCCTTACCAGATGGAAAACTAGCACCTCAGAGCCAGTGAGGTGGCGAGCTAACAGGCTTTACTGACAGATGGAGGACCCCAAGTGTGAATGAAAACAGCTTCAGCTTAAAATGGAAAAAAAATTCTGAATCCAATCTATGTAAGCAATACCCATGTCAAACCAATTATCCAGAGGAACTGGTACAATGGCTACCTCAGCAACTCCATGTGAGAGACATATACCTTCACTATATTTTCTTAATGCTTTTGGACAGATTATGCTAGGTTGAGAAAGAAAAAATGTTTTCCTCTTCTAAATGTAAACTTAATGTAGTGTGAGTAGTTCCCTTTTGTTGTTAACAAGATAGTTATTGCCAATTTTGGGAAAACAACTCTAAGCTAACAATGTCATCATGTAGTGTTTAGAAAACCTTAGGAATAGCCCTACACTCATGTTTTATGAATTTACAGATATACATATGTGGCAATTGGATCAGTTGGATCTAGTTCCATTATTCAGGAATACAATAGGTTCTGAAGTGTTTGTTTCCAGGTTGATCCAATATTGCTAAACATTTCAGTGTTTCCTTTTTCCAGGAATGCTAGTATTTATACAAAGAGGATAAAGCAAGAATGTGGCATAGTTCCTGTTGCTAAAAAGTTATTATAGTTTAATTTTATAGTCTATAATAACTATGCAAATCTTATAAAATGCATGTTTGTTTGGTTAACATTTTAGATTTGTTCTACCCAATGCAAAGACAAAGTATTTACAGAATTCATATGTATTTCAACCTTTACTCACTAAGCCCCATGTTTCTCAGATATGAACACAACCTCACAAAAATCTTGTGAAGATTTTACATATATATATTTATATATGTGTATATATAAATATATGTATATCATTATGTTTATACGTATGTATATAAATATATACGTATAAACATAATGATATATATATTTCAGTGGCCACAACTTCACAAAATCTTGGGTTTTCTAATTGTCACAAAATCTTTCACCAAATCATTTGTTGAAAGTTTTTATTTGTAGTACTCATTTATGAATGAAATAACCATCAGCTAAAAATCACAAACCTCTACCTAAATTTTAAAATATTCCTAATTTTAATTAAAAATAAGTTACAAAATTCATTTTATGAAAAAGAATTATCCGAGTTCAGAATAATCTAAATTTTATTTTAAATTGATTTTTAAATTCTGAAAATATTCTACTTCAATTTGAGGGTTAAATATATTTGAAATTTTTAAATTTGAAGAAATTTTATGAGTTCATTAAAATCTTAATTATAGCATTACCAGTAGCAATAATAAGGTCTTTGTTAAATCAGAATTCTTCTATTGGAACTGAATTAAACTCATCAGTTATTTTTCTTTCTAAGTTCCTCTATGATATTTCCCTCCTGGCATAGGAAAGGTAGAATCCATGCAGCAAAGTTGTAAAGGGTGGCACAAACAGAGCCATCTCTGAGATGGCAGAGGGGCTTCACAATCATGGGACCCTTCTGCATAAGCAGTAATGCTGTACTGGTCATGATGGTGCACGGTCTGCCATCTGTCTGATAAAACAACTCAGCATGCTAAGTGTTATTGACAGGAAGATGGGAAGACTGTGTGCTTTTAGGGGGCTTTGCCTGATCCTTTCTCAAAGACTGGCAAATTTTCAAAGGCCTTTCCTTCAGAGTTAAATACTATCAATCTACTTGCCTCAGTATTTCCCTGTTCTAACAGTGCGTGCAATGTTCTTTATGAAATGAACAGCAATAAGCATATTCCAGTGATCTCAAATGATGAGATAGAAGTGCCTAATCTGTGTAATGTGAAAGAGTCTTTTTATTCATAGGCACAGTTGATCAGATGCCAGAAGGATATCTGATTGACAATGGAAGTTAAGGGAATAAGGTTTCTGGTGATTTCAGCCCCATTACCAGGATGTCAAGAGGAGCAGCGGGCTGAAAATAGTCACACCCAGCTGCTCACCTACCCAGTCATACCCACATGCAGTTACGTTTCTAGAGAGGGTCCGTTTTAATTGGGTAGAATATACACATGGGATTTCAGCCATCAGAATAACATACGTGCTCCCATACCTCAGATATCTGCTCTTTTCTTGACAATACCCTGTAATTTTCCCTTCTTCATGACTTAAACAACAGTTTTATTGAATTATAAATCACAAATTTGCCCATTTTAATTCAGTGATTCAAACATTAACATGGTCACTTTTTATTTAAGTAGGTAATCCTTTTCAATTCCATCATATCTGATAAGACATTGTAGTTAGGATTCTGTTCCTCTAATTGCTATTTACCTGTTAAACTATTAGCATCACTGAGGGCAATTTTTTAATTATTGAAAATAGAGTAGAAATAGTTCTAAGCATTGTAGGAAAGCTATTTCATGAATATGATCCTCAAAATTTTACTTCCAAGCTTCATCTATAGGTCAAATTTTCTTAGTCACAGTTTCTTAGTGCAGTTTATTTGGTCCCATAATGTGTATTATTCATTATAGGTTCTATTTCCATAGGTCTGCAAATCAGTCATATGCATGTAAGATAGATGCTATATTGCTAATTTAATGTCTATGGGTTTTGCATTTTAAAAAATCCTTTAATGGTTCTACATGATCCCAGTTTACAAAGTCTGTATCCTAGGCAACTTAAAAGCTTTCTAAGAAATATGCCAAATAGACAGCTGCTATAGCTACTACCAAAGAACAAATCTTTTTCACCTTGGCATCTGAGTTTTCCATTTATTAGCCAAAAGAAGCACAATTTAAGCATTGTCTTTGGCTATCCAATAAATACCAGGGAGTAAGATCATTGGGTATGTTGAAGAGCAGTTGTTTGTTAAATACCATAAGGGCCCATTATTTTGACTGTTAAAAGTTAGTTTCTAAGTTTAAAACAAAAGCATCTATGATAATCCATGAATTTTGATTTTATGTAACTCTCTCTGTGACAGAAAAGTATGCTGTAATTTAAAAATTACTTGAAGTGAAAACTTGAAATAAATTATGGAATGAAAACCCAAAGTATAATTTGGGTAGCTATGCACTAAATAAAACTAATTTATGTGAATTAAGTGTAATGATGAAGATGGGGAAAAAGTATTAAGAAAAATACACATGATTTCATCACATTTCCCCTTTAATAAATCCCGAGAATAAATATGTTGTATATGAGCCCAAGTGACTTAGAAAGTGGAGCTTAAAATAAAGTATTTATATTAGTGCTCCTGAGTAAATCCCAGAGCAATAAAAGTGAAGGAAAAAGGGAAGTGAGATGGAGAGGAAGGAAAGAATAAAAATGATCTGTCAACTGGTTAACTACAGGTTTACAAAAATACATGGCAGCTGCTCAGCCATGTAAGATATTTCCTGAGAGGATGTCTGGGATCCCTGTAAAGGAATGGCTTTGTTTTCCTGCTCCTACTTGTCTTCTCTGTCTCTCTTGGTCAACCTTCATGCCATTGCACCCTAATATCATTATACTTCTGAGTTAGGCTCCCTGGCCATTTGAGCATCTGCTGGGGAAATGCAGGTCATACACCGCATGGTATGTTGGTGTCAAGTTGGACAGGAACAGGTGTATCTGCTGGGATTTCTCCCTCTGCAGGAGTTATAGAGGTGTGTCTGCCTGTACACCTCATGCTGAGGAAGATTGAGAGAGTCTTAAGTATGAAGTTAAAAGGGTAGGGGTTGGAGTAGTGGCTCAGTGGTAGAGCACTTGCCTGGCATGCACAAGGATCCAGGTTCAAACCCCAACAACACATACAAAACTAAGTGTTAAAAAACTAAAACCAGATGAAAAAAATACATAAAATTGATTCTCTGTCTCTTAAAAAAAAAAAAAAAAAAGGAAGGAAGAAAGAAAGATGACAGCAACAGCTGCTAGAATTCCCTTGAAAAAATAGGCGAGGCCTGGGAGTGAGGTAGTACCAAATGAATCTAGGGAGTCTTATAGCTGGATTAAATATTGAATGTTATTTACTTTATAAAAACTCCAATTTACTTGCATTATTAACATTATTTTGGAGATCTGCTATGTCTTGAGCAAGAAGATGGCTAAAACTATAGATGTTCATTAATTCCTGTGCAGTTGTTAACAGTTTAGCTTGATGATCAAGGACTGATAAGGAAGATTAGCAGCAGATTGGTGACAAGGAATTTTGGGAATAGTATGTGAATGAACCTCTTAGGGTGGACACAAACTGTAAAGATGACATATTCTCTAGAGATTTGTCACCTTCTTTCCCCAGCCACCCCTTTGCTGGACCTATAGAAGTTTTCACATGGTGTCAGGGATGAAGGCTATATGTGAGCTCAACATCATGGTGTCCACTTACTGATCTTACCTGGATGACACTACCACTTAGTGCCTACTCTGCTAAGAGTGGAGAAACATTAAGCCCTCAATGTAGCACCAGGTTATATTGGATTTCTTCCATTTTGAAGACAGCAGAGATTTGGAATAGATGCATTGGGAATACAGATTTGCCATTCCTGATTCCAGCATGGAACTCACAGAATAACACCCTTTTCATTGCATTCCCTACAGAATTGTATCTGGTAAAGGAATTCATTCCAAAGCAAAAGAAATGCAAAAGAATGTACACATGTTAATGGAGTCAATTACATTCCACATCACTCAGAAATGGTTGGTTTAATTGAGAAGTGAAATGACTTACCAAAGTAGTCACTCATTGTATCATTTGGGAGACAATACCCTGAAAGAATGGATTTCTATATTCTAGGATGAAATAGATGCTTTGAATTAGAGACCATTATATAAGAATGTCTTCTACAGCCAGAGCATGTGAAATGGAAATCAAGGGGTAGAATCAGCAGTACTGTTCTCAAAATAACATAAGATAACTTATTCACAAAATTTTCACATTCTTTCACTGCAACTTTGAGTTCTGCTGTATACGGATCCTTGTCACCCAGAAGGATGGGACATAAGGGATGCTTCAGTCAGTGTGCACAATAGTGATTTCACTGAACCATAACCTGAGATTGCCACTTGGCCATTTGGAACTTCTTATGCCACTAGAAAAAAAAAAGAACATGGTAAAAAAAAGTGGGAGGCAGTTAACTTTTCTGTTTGCGCTGATAATTTTCCAATTTTCAATGAGAAATGGGGTTGCTGTTACATAGTAGGGATAAGGAGAACAATGTCTGAAATATAGTGGATTCTCTGAGGTGTTTTTTTACTGCTTACATGCCCAATTGAAAAAGTCAACAGAAAATTACAGAAGCAGCAACAACAAAAGGCAGGATTATCGAGGACTCAGACCTTTGGAAATGAAGAGTTGGGTTATTCCACTAGATAAAGAACCCTGAACCATTCTGGCTAACATCAAGACAAATAGGGAATAGATAGTGGGAAAAGGAAGTAAGTGATATCAACTTTAGTCTAATGGCCAATTACAGAAACAAGGACCATAGTATTTTTAAATAGATTCTCTGTGTTTGTAATATTTGCAAATACTAATCCTTTTTTCTTTGTTCTTCCTATTTACTTTTAAATATGAATCAGTGGAGGTTAACTTTACAACCTAGTCTTTTCCTTCCTTTTTGTTGGTACATAATGAAGGAATTTTTTGGTTCACATTCATATATGCATATGTATTGACAGAGTTGCTTAAACCAGATCCTTGTCCAGGATCTCTCCCCCTTCCTTCACTTCCCAATCTCATGACTCCTCTGTAGTAGTTCCCCCCGCCACAATTTACAGATATAAAAGACCATATACATGTAATTTAAACCTTGAAATTACTTGAGTTATATGCCTGCCTAGGTGCATTTGGGGGTCTCATGAGAGTCAACTGTACTCTATAGTAGTGAACACACCCCCTTTTCCCTTCTTGTCCTCCCTCCCTTTCTCCTGCTCCCATTCATAGCTATAGTCCCCACGGTTTGTGTTACTTCAGATTTGGTGGATCTATTAAATAAACTTGACTAACTTTCATCCTATCTTAGGTTTTATTCTAGCTTCCACTTACAGAGAAAACATTCAATCTTTAAGTCTCTGGATTTGGCTTGTTTCATTTAGCATCATCTTTTCTAATGCATCCACTTAGCGAAAGCCATGATATCATTCTTTCTAATTGCAGAGTACAACTCCATTGTGTGTGTATGTATGTGTGTGTGTGGGTGTGTGTGTGTGTGAGTGTGTGTGTGTATATATATATATATATATACCACAATTTTTGGTATATATATATATATATATATATATCACAATTTTTGGAGCCATTAATCCAGTGAAGTGCATCTAGGTTGTTTCCATAATTATGCTATTGTAAATTGTAGCTGTATCTGTGCTAAACTGATTCCAGTTCTTCTGGGAAAATACCCAGGAGTGGGATTGCTGGTCCAAATGTTGGTTTCATTCCTAATTGAGGAGTCTCTACACTGCTTTCCAGAGTGGCTTCCTTTCTCCCCACAACCTCTCCAGCATATGGTTTTGTTTGTATTCTTCATTTTTGCCATTCTGACTGGAGTGAGGTGGAATCTCAATGCAGTTTTGATTGGCATTTCTCTGATTCCTAATGATGTAGAACACTTTCTCATATATCTTTTGGCTTTTTGAACTTCCTCTGTTGAGAAGTTTCTGTTTACTTCCATAGCCCATCTATTGATTGGAGTGTTTGTGTTTTTCGTGTCAAGTTTTTTGAGTTCTTTGTATATTGTGGATAGAAGCCCCTTGGTTGAGAGGTAGGAGGCCATGATTTTCTCCCATTCTGTGGGTTCTCTATTGATACTCTTGACTAATTCCTTAGTTGTGCAGTTTTCTGTTCAATAGCATCCCATTCGTTAATTCTTGGTTTTAATCCTTGTGCTACGGGAGTCTTGTTAAGGAAGACGGAGCCTACACCATATGGTGGAGTGTTGATCCTATGTTCTCTTCTAATAATTCTATAGTTGCTGGTTTAATTCATAATTCTTTGATCTATGTTGGTTTGATTTTTGTGCAGGGTGAGAGACAAGGATCTAATTTCAGTTGTCTGCATATGGATGTCCAGTTCATTGAGCACCATTTGTTGAACAGGCTGTCTTTCCTCCATACTGTATTTTTGCCCCCTTTGTTAAATATCATGGTTAAAGATTTGTGGTGTTGTCTCAGTATCTTCTTAGTCTGTCCCATTAGTCTTCATATCTGTTGTTATATCAATACCATGCTGTTTTTGTTACTATAGCCCGATAGTATAATTTCAGTTCAGTTATTGTGATGCCTCTTGTTTCCTCTATCTTGCTTAATAATGTTTTGGCTATTCTGGGTTTCCTGTTATTCTAAATGAATTAGAGAATTGCTTTTTCTATATCCATGAAGAATGTCATTGGTATCTTAATGGGGATTGCATTGAATCTGTACAGGGCTTTCAGCAGAATGGCCTTTTTAATTATATTGATTTTACCTAACCAAAAACATGGAATGTTTTTCCATCTACTCAGGTCTTCTTCAATTTCTTTTTAAAATGTTCAATAGTTTTCATATTAGAGATCGTTTATAGCCTTTGTTAGATTAATGCCCAAGTATTTTTTTCTCTCTGAGGTTATTGTGAATGGGACAGACCTCCTGATTTCTTCTTCAGTGGAATTGCTGGTGGAATATAGGAAAGCTATTGATTTATGAGTGTTTATCTTGTAATCAGCTACTTTTCTAAATTCATTTAGAAGTCTTATGATGGAGTTTTTTGAGTCTGCTAGGTATAAGATCATGTCATTGGCAAAAGGGATAGCTTGACTTCCTCTTTTCCTATTCATATTCCTTTGATTTCCTTCTTTTGTCTGATAACTCTGGGTAGGGTTTTGATGACTATATTGAATAAAAGTGGTTAGAGTGGACAGCCTTGTCTTATTCCTGAGTTTAGTGGGAATGCCTTCAGTCTTTCTCCACTAAGCATAATGTTGGCTATGTGCTTGTCATAAATGGCTCTTACAAAATTTAAGTGTTTTCCTCTGATCCCTATCTTCTCCAGTTTTATGCATAAATGGGTGTTGAATTTTATTGAAGGCCTTTCCTGCATCAATTGAG
Organism: Aplodontia rufa; assembly: GCA_004027875.1. Lineage (NCBI taxonomy): Eukaryota > Metazoa > Chordata > Mammalia > Rodentia > Aplodontiidae > Aplodontia > Aplodontia rufa. The sequence goes on along the minus strand of PVKS010000865.1, from coordinate 20,586 downwards.
ATGATCATATGGTTTTTATCTTTAATTCTGTTTAAGTGATGAATTACATTTATTGATTTGTGTATGTTGAACAAGGCTTGCATCCCTGGAATGAAGCCTACTTGATTGTGATATGTTATCTTTTTGGTGTGTTTTTGAATGCAGTTTCCTAGGATGTTGGTTTCTTTTTTCTTTTTTTTCTTCATCTATGTTCATCAGGGATATCAGCCTGTAGTTTTCTTTTCTTTATTTCTTTTTTTAATGTGTCTTTATTGGGTTTTGGTATCAGGATAATGGTTGTCTCATAAAAGGTTTTTTCACAGGTTCCATCCCTTTCAATTTCATGTATTAGCTTACTATGGAGAGATATTAATTTTTCTGTAAAGGTCTGGTAGAACTCAGATGAGAATCTATCAGGTCCTGGGCTTTTGTCTTTTGGAAGGGCTTTGATTGCTATTTTGTTACATAATATTGGTGTGTTGAGCTGTTCAATATCTTCCTGCATCAATTTGGGAATGTCATATTTGTCTAGGTATTTGTCCATGTTGTCCAGATTCTCCAATTTGGAGGAGTGTAGTTTTTCAAAATAGTTTCCTATAATCCTATGGATTTTGGTTGGGTCAGTGGTGATGTCTCCATTTTTGTTTCTGATTTTGTTAATTTGCTTCATTTCGGTGAGGTTGGCTAGGGGTCTGTAAATTTTATTTAATTTTTTGAAGAATCAACTTTTTGTTTCATTGATTCTTTGTATTTTTTTCTCAATTTCATTGATTTCAGCTCTGATATTGGTTATTTCCTGTCTTCTACTGAATTTGGGATTAAATTATTCTTCTTTTTGTAAAGATTTGAGGTGTAGCATAAGCTTATTTTTTTGGACTCACTCCTGATTTTAGATGAAAGCACTCAATTCTATAATTTTCCCTTCTAAGAATGCTTTCATGTTGTCCCAAAGGTTATGTATGATCTTCATTTTCATTCATTTCCAAGAATTTTTTGATTTCTGTTCTCATTTTCTCTTTGATTCATTCTTCAAGAAGGTATTATTCAATAGCCATGTATTTATATACTTTCTGTTATTTTATTCCTGTAAATTTCTGGGATCATACCATCATGGTCTGATAGGATATATGGGATTATATCAACTTTTATATTTTCTAAGATTACCTTTGTGGACTAAGATATGATCTATTTTGGAAAAGGATCCATGAACTGCTGAAAAGAAGTTCAACTCAGCTGATTTGAGATGGAATATTCTGTAGATGTCTGTTAGGTCCATTTGATTTATACAGTTATTTAAGCTGGACACTTTGTTGATTTTTTTTGTTTTGATGATCTATTGATGACAGTTATATACTAAAATCCTCCAATATTATTTTGTTGAGATTTATAAGTGGTTTAATGTCATGGAGTAATTTTTCAACATATTTGGGAGCATAGGAGTTTGATGCATAAATGTTAACTATGGTTACATCTCCTTGGTGTAACGTTCCCTTAACTAAGATTTAGTATCCTTCAATGTCTCTTTTGATAATGTTTGATTAAAAACTACTTCATCACACCTGAGTGTTCTGACACTGGATTGCTTTTTTGGGGGCCGTACGCATGGTGAGGTTTCCCCAACCTTTTATCTTCAGTCTGTGGCTGTCTTTGGCTGTGAAGTGAGTCTCTTGTAAGCAGCATATTTTTGGATCTTGTTTTCTGATCCAGTCTGCTAATCTGTCTTTTGATTGAGGCTTTGAGTCCATCCATGTTCAGTGTTAGTGTAGATAAATGATTTGGTTCTCTGGCATTGTGAACTTTGCTGTATTTTGTGCCATCTTGGCTTTTATTGACTTTCCTCTAATTGTGGGCTTTGGGAGTTTTTTGTTTCTCTGTTTGAAGTTTGTCTTTGAGTATTTTGTGTTCATGTACATTTCCAGTTTGTTCTTATCTTGGAAAATTTTTATTTACCCATCAAATTTGAAGCTGAATTTTGCTGGATATAGTATTTTTGGCCGGCAATTATTTTCTTTCAATAATTGAAAAAATTTGCTCCAAGCTCTCCTTGCCTTTATTGTCTGATTTGAGAAATTTACAGTGATCCTTATTGATTTGTTTCTGAATGTGACTTGGTGTTTTTCTAATACCACTTTTAATATCATTTCCTTGTTTTTTCTCTGTTGTTCATTTTGAATATGATGGGTCTCAGTGAGTTTCTCATTTGATTAGGTCTATTTGGGTTCCTACAGGCCTCTTGAATGTGAATTTCTGGATCTATTCTGATACAGGGAAATTTTTTTTGATTATCTCATTGAGAAGTTTCTTCATGCCATTCATTCATTGCTCTATGTTCTTCCCTATCCCAGTCATTTTCATGTTATTTCCCATCCTTCTTGGAAATTCTGGTCATGATCAGTAAGGTATTTTTGTTTTCTATCTTCTGTGCATTCAAGATTACTTAGCCTGTCTTTGTTGTCTGATGTTCTTTCTTCAAGAGCTGAAATTCTTTTTTCTACGGAGTTTACTTTGATATTAATATCTTCCATTGAGCTTTTAATTTGCTTGACTGTTTTTCAACTCTAAGATTTGTGCTATGTCTTTTTTCAGTGTCTTTAATTCTTTCTTTAAATGTCGTTTCAGCTCCTGTAATTCCTTGTATTTTATTCCTGAAATATTCTTTTAATTCTTTGATAATTTTAATAAATAGGTTGTTGTTACATCTAACTTTTCATCCAGGTTCCTATTCATGGAATCTTTGACTTGGGGGTTGTGGTTTTGAGGAGGAGAATTGTTTCCCCCTTTACTCATTTTCAGTGTCAGGAAGTGGGGCCTGAGATCCCTTACTGGTCATTTCACTTTGGGACTTTGTTGATGGGTTGTGGGGTTTTAATCTCTTCACTTATTAGGGCTGAGGTACAATTTGGATAGTATAGTTGAATAGCTGGCTCCCTGATCTGTGAATTATTATTGATCTTTACAATTTCCAATACCTCACAAGATATGGAAAAAGAGTCAATATATATAGTCAATGCATATAATATACAGCATTGAGCTGGTTACTATTTTCCTTTCTTAATTGTTACAATGTTAAAGGCTATATTTGAGATGAGTTAGAAAGTTTAGCAACTATCTTCCACCAGACTATAACTGTCAGACTACACCTGTTTTAAAAGCGAACACTCATTTTCAAGTTTGGCATTCACTTTAGTATCTCCTTAGGTAAGGAAAAATAGACTTGAGAGCCAAGGAGATGTGATTGGTAGGTAGAGAGGAACTTGTGAATTTGGAGTGAGAGTTGCAAGAAAGTTAGATGAAGTAGGATATGCTAATAAAATAAAAACAAAGGAAATAAAAAAGGAAAAAGGAAAGAGGTAGAGACCGAGGCAATGACTTTAGGTAAATGGAAGAGGGAGAGGACTAATGTTTAGCTGTTGCAAGAAGAAAGTAAAGAAGCAGGTAGCAAAGAAGTTCACCACTAGGTGATTATACAGCACAAAAGGAAAATGTACTGGTCTGCAAGAACACAAACAAAAACAAAAACAAACAAAGCAAAAGCAACAAGAAACAAAAAACATACAAAACAGAAGAGAAAACAGCAGAATACAACAGAGAAACCATTCTTCATGGAACATTGGGAGGATTATGGGTTATTTCTATGGAGGAGGTCAAAGTAGGCAGTGTGGGTTGATGATCACATCTGGCTCCTGGATGCATCCACATTCAGGTTGAGGTTGCAGGAGGGCCTGGCTTTTGCCGTTCTCAGCTGGAAGTCAGCCTAGGAATTCTACCAGTATTCTTGTCATGTGGACAGGGTGCAGACATTCACTGCCACTGCTACCTGTGAATACCATCTTTCAGCTTTCCTGGGTTGAGACCCTGGGCACTTTTGTGACCACCTGCCCAGATTCCTGTTCCATTTCAGTCAGGGTGCCAGCAGCCACTGGCAATCTTGTGGATCACAGGGCAGCTGTCAGAAGAGCTTGCAGACCCTGGGGGAATGGCCACGCTCAACTTCTGGCACTTGGGGAAGATGCCTGCCCGAACTCCCTGGTTCTGAGGCCCTAACTGGCCCAAAACACACATGGCTTCTGGGGCATAAGAGGCACTCATGCCAGGAATGCATGCAGCACCTGTGTTCTCCACGCTGAACTCACAGGGCCTGAGGTAATCAGGGCATGGGGTTCCTGGGGATGCCATCAGCGGATGGTGCCATAGCTGGGGCAGCCTCTGACCCGAACTTGTGGCTCTTGGAGAAGCTGACTGTACCACCTTCCTTCTCAAGATGGCCATCTCCTTGGCTCTCCTTGGCCAAATTGGAGGCACTGGGTTTAGCCCAGGAGCAGGAGCCCTTCTGATAACAGGATTCTCCATGCCAGTTTGTCATTCATGTATTTGTGAGTGTTCTTCCCTCCCTCTGTGCCAAACAAGCAGTACTACTGCTAGGTGGTGGTCCTTGTGGCTAGAGCTGCTTGGCCCATAAGTGATTTTTCTTCCTTGCTTATTGTATCCAAGCCTCTGAGTCTCTAGTTTTACTTGTTTGTCTTCTAATGAGTTTCAGTGAAATTTTGCCTTTCACCCACCTCACAGAAAGGCACTTCTAGCTCCATTGGTGTCCCGCTTCAGAGATTCTACATGCAGCCCTCCTGTTGGCCACCATCTTCCTCCTCCTCCTCCAACTTTGTCCTTATGTAACAGAATATTCAATGAAATTACGACAGAACCTCATGAATAATATAGCCAATGATGGATACAAAGTCTATTGGGAGTGTGCTTCTCTTTATTTTGAGGAAAGGGTAAGAACTTCATTACTTATAAGTAGGGAAGCTGAATCTTGTTTGGTGAAAACTTAGATTTGTTTTAGTGTTATATGGAAGTTCAAATATATTAGAACGGTGAATGTGGAAATTGAGTAGCCAAGGAGTGTTCTAGTGATCACTTTATTGCTTTTTAGCACCAAATCCACTCATTAATATATGTGTTGTAATAATGGATAAACCCTATAAATATGTCTTTTGAAGTTGGCATGACATTAAAGTTTGACAGTAGAGGGCACTGGAGGTGCATTGAGGATGAAGGGGCTTTTCTCCCTGGTTCCATAGGGAGAGACATCTAATGACACTCATACCCATTGATTTTCAGTGGATGGCTTCGTGTCAAGAATCATTGGTACCACCATGAGTGAATTCCCAATGCTAGGCATCATGGAAGGCAGCTTCACAGATGTAGCCCTGTACCTTGGAGGTGCGTATCTTTTGTGTTAGTTCCTGCTGTAGTCCCTGCCTGCAGGTCCCAAGTCCTCTGCACTCTGGTAGGGTATTTCTGGCTAGCCAATTCTGCCTGCGTTTCCCTTTATGCCAATTTCAGCTTACTTGTAGTATGAAGGATTTCTCCTGATTACCCAGCAATTGTGAATCAGTCTGATCTTAAGGAACCCAGTGAACTTTGTTATCCATCAGGTTCCAATGCCTTTTCCAATGAACTCTGAACCCTGCGGTTAGAGGACCTCCATCCACATTTATTCCTTCATTGGTGCTGTACTCAGCTTTTCTGTTGCTGTGACTAACAGACTCAAGAAAAACATTTTTAGGAGGAAAAATTTATTTGGGAGCTCATGGTTTAAGATGTCTTAGTCCATTTGGGGCTCAAGGTGAGGCTGAACATCATGGTGGAAGGCTTGGCTCCAGGGAGCAGAGAGAGAGACTCCATGCCAGATACAAAATATATACCCCAAAGCCACATCCCCAATGATACACCTCCTCCAGCCATGCTCTAACCGGCCTACAGTTACCAGTGGACCCTTATCAGGGGATTAACTCACTGACTGAGTTAAGGGTCTCATAAATAAGTCATTTTACCTCAGGCTTTCTAGATTATCTCACTTTGCAAGGCGTTCCCCAGTGAGTTAATCCCCTAATAGGGATTAACTGGTAACAGTAGGCTGGTGGTGAATAGCTGGAGAAAGCGGAGGACTGCCTTTGGGGTATGTATTTTGTTTCTTTCTTGGAATCTCTCTCTCTCTGCTCCCTGGAACCATGCCTTCCACCATGATGTTCAGCCTCACCTAGAACCCCAAGGAATGTAGCTGGCCTTCTGTGGACTAAGACCTCTTAAACCATGAGCCCCCAAATAAACTTTTCCTCCTAAAATGTTTATTCTTGGGTCTTTTAGTTGCAGCAATGGAAAAACTGACTAAAACAATTGGGTAGTCTCCCTCATCCCCAGAGAATTCTATAGTATTCCTTTTAACTAGTTTATTTATAATTTTTATAGTAGAATTTCCCTGTTCAAATGATTGTTATTTTCTGTCTCATCCTCTTTTGAATGATACACAATTTATGAGATTTGAAAGAAATTTTGAATGCATTAGAGGTTTTATTCCAAATATATTAGTACATGTTGTCCAACTTTGGGGTTCAGTTGTTAGTCTAGGATGTTTAAGGTATTTTAGGGATGCAATAGATTTATTGGCTACATGGTAATTAAAGTGTCCATTTTAGAGGAGCCACTAGTCTGGGTAATCACTAACCTGTGCAATAATTTCCAAGAATGAGAGCAACTTAGGGTTCCCTTGAACCATTTATAATTATAAATAAGAATTAAGTTTTCAATTGTTTAAAAAGTTCTACTGTTTATTAAACCTACTCAAGAATAGAATCTCCCTGTCATGAACAAACTTCAGAGGTTCAATGTTTTTTCAGGTCCCTCAAGTCATTTTCTAGGACTAGTTTAGCTGGAAATCTCTGGGCAATGGTCTAAAACTGATGCAAAACTCTTCAGGTTCATGAATACTTGAGAGAAAACTCTGGAGCACACCCACCAAAAAGATGCTCCCGGGTTTGGGAGACTTCATATCATGGTCTTCATTGGGAAAGGCTGATTGTTATTTAACTTTGAGGAGTTTCAAAGCAGATGAAAAAATCCTGGAGATGGTGCTTTTTTCCCTTAATGGTGTTTAAAAATCTTAACAAATGGTCTTCATTGGGAAAGGCTGATTGTTATTTAACTTTGAGCAGTTTCAAAGCAGATGAAAAAAATCCTGGAGATGGTGCTTTTTTCCCCCTTAATGATGTTTAAAAATCTTAACAAAACTGTCAGCTTTATAAAGGAGAAACTAAGACTAAAAAGATGGGATTCATATGCTCCCTTTACATATCCACTTATGTTAATAATGTTTGAAAGAAAGAGGCATAGGAAGGAGTAGGAACTAATTTAATTTTTCATATCACCTTGTTCACTTTTTGTTTACTTTTTATTGCATGATCCTCTCTCTGCTATTACTGCTAAATCATAAACTCAATGAGAGTAAATGTCTGCTCTGTATTGTTTTACATGGTACTGTTTTGTGTGCTTATTGACTTCTCAATGACACAAATTCTTCATGGTCCCACTAGACTGGTTTTATTGAGCTACTTATGATAATACTATGCTATAGCCATCAATATGTGTATTTTAAATTAACAAAAGATATATTGCCAAACTTTTTATTCAGTACTTTGTTTTCTTTTTTATTTAGTATTTATCTATCATTTGGGTCTTAGTAAAACAGTATATGTATATAGTACACTGAAGTTGGAATAATTGTTAATGTTCCTATTACTATGATATGTTTCCAGGTAAAAATTTTTAAAAATTTAGTATTCTATTTAAGTAATCTACTTTAGCTCTTGATTTGAGCAGTTTTTAAATAAAAACATTCAAAATATTAATCTTAAAGTATTTAAAGTTCCATTAAGTATTTTAAGCTAAATGGATGCATAAAAAGAAAAATTTAATGGAAATATCAGGAAAAAGGAAAGAGCAACTCCATTTGTAAAAAGTAACAAATGTTTCAAACAAGGTTATTTAACATGCTTTGAAAATGTGATTAAATTCATCAACTGAACCTGATTACTTCTGTTCCTTAGGCAATTTACAATAGCATACTAATAATCACAGCATGTGCTAAATAGTAAGCTAAGTACTTTACATGCATTATTTCATTAATTAATTAGTATACTTGTGTAATGAATGTAAAAAGGAGTTTAATGTGAGTAACCCACTGATCTTTGGTTTGTAAGTTCATTACAGAGATTTACTTAAAATTCAAATTCCTCTGATGTAGAAGTTGCTTTTTCGAATCATTCAGAGTCAACCTTTCTTGAGGTAATCAGGACTGAACCAGTGAGGACTGCCTGGGTCATTGGACCCCAGTTTTGTTTTCTTGAGGTCAAATATAAGGCAAGAAGTTGCTTCAGAAGGTCATTGGCCAGAGAGACTTTGTGTAAGTCTAGTGATGGGTTTAAAGTAGTTCAAACACCAATAGTGATGTGCAGAGTTGAGACTTTAGTGTAGCGTCCTAAAGCCAGGAATTCAGATGTTGATATGGTCTAGAAAGAGTGAAAAATAGAATGAAAAACTCAGGGCTGGAGGGGTTTGGAATATTTATTTCAACTGTAACTCATCTTTATAGATCCAGGAGAGAATGGTGTGTTTATAGGAAACCTTACATGCTTACAGATGAACACTAGAATCTGTCACAGATGTTTGATCATCCACTTAGACGCTTATTATTTTTTACCAGGTGTTTTTTGTCATCACCTTCACTGCATTTCAGGGTATTTCATATCCCCTCTATTCCAGTTTTCTGAGGAGTGTTACTCTCACCATCTCTTTATCCTAATTTATTCTCCATTTACCCATATTCTTTCAGCATCCACTTCATAGGAAATTGAGATCCAAAAATGATCCTTATGGAGACAAAACTTTAATGATTTGAAACTAGAGCAAATTGGGAAAGCATTATTTCTCTGAATGCTTTCATTTAAAAAATTCATATTCAGAGCTGGAGATCTAGCCCAGTGGTAGAGTACATGCTTGACATATGTGAGACCCTGAGTTCAATGCCCAGCACTACAAACAAAACTCAATACACAACAACAAAAAAAAAATAAAAAAAATTCCAGTCATTCAAAGTTATTTATTGAGTAGTGAAAATGCACCATGCATTTTTCTGAACACTGGGAAGATAAAAGTGAACAGAAAGATGGAGTTCCTATCCTCATAGAACATGCATTTTATTGAGGTAGATGAACAGTAAATAAATAAATATTAAAATTTATATTAAATTAAATGAATGCTTTAAAAATGAAATATGATAGTGGCATGTAGAATGACAAGAAGAATGAAGGTGGCTAGAGAGAGTCTTCCTAAAAATTTGATCAGATAGCTAAATACAGTGAAGAAAAGACATTCACGCTGCAGTTCTGAGGGAAGTGTGCCCAAGAAAAAGTCAACAAGTACAATGTTGTGAGGCAGAAAAACGTTTGAGGATCAGCAAGGAGGCCATCAAGGCTGAAAAGCATGAGAGAGGTGGAAGGAAATGACATTAAAGAGATTGACAGGGGCCAGATCACACAGACCCTTGAGAAAATAATTTGGAGTTTGTTCCAGAGGGAAAGTGTTAAAGAGTTTTAAACAAGGGAAAGGCGTGGCATATACTTTTAAAAAGTGTATATGAATGAAGAATATACTAAAGAAGGACAAGATAGAATAAATACAGAGTGAGCAGTCATGGAGCTCTTCAAGTTGTCAAAGTGAGAGACGGTAATAGCTGGGATCAAGGAAGTAGTTAAAGAAGTGGTGAGATGTAGCGAGATTTGCAATACATTTAAAGCTAACAGGACTTTTGGTTGATTGTGCATGGAATGTAGTGAGAATAAAAAAGGAGGTGAGTGTGACTGCAAGGTTACGAACATGAGTGGCAGGATGCATAACATTTACTGAGGTCGCAAAGACTAGGAGATAATCATGTTTAGGGTATCAAGATTTCTCATTTGTACATGTTAGGCATGCATGCTTCTTAGATATTCAAGCAGAGTTTAAAATAAAAATTATGGAATTTGAGAGAGATTCACCCGGAGTTATCAAATGGTGGAATCTGTTGCACAATGATGATATTTAAGCTATTGGACAGGAGGAGATCACCTTGGGGAAGAAATATAGTGGACAAGAGGCTGAGGACTGAGTTCTGGAGGGCATCAACCTTTAAAGGATACAAGGAAGACAAGAAAGAAGCCAGAGATTTAGAATGAGTGACCAGTCAAGCAGGAGGAAAACCAACTGATTGATTTTCTAGATGAGAAGTGAAAGAAGTGTTAGAGGAAGGAGAACTAAAGTTTGGTTCTTGAACATGGCATGAAATATGTCATTGGGGACTCTTACATGAGGGATTTTAAGGCCATAATGAAAATTTGACTTAAAGCATATTCAAGAAAAGATGAGAATTGAAGAAGTATTTTTCAAAATAGGGATTGGAAAAACTGTAGGGCATTAACTATAGGGGCATGGCAGCACTAATAAGGGTTTTATTATTTTTTAATGAAAGATATTTGAAAATGTGCTATGCTGACAAGGATGATCTGTCATGCCTAGAATTTTGAGTTTGAGAGGAGGACACACTGCCAGACTTTTGTTTGTCAAAATAGATGAGCTTTGTGTCAGGAGAGGAGGTAGTTTTCTGTCGACATCTTCATTAGAATCAATAGCATTAAATATGAATAGTTTAGATTCCTCTTTTTTAAGACAAACATAAATAACTTCCCAGGGCTTGCTCTGCCTTACACAGATCCCAGGAATCTGGGCATGTGGCAGGAGTGGCAGGCCTGCCATACAGAGTGACAGGTTCTGTGTGATTGATCGGTGGGCTGTGATGAATGGCCTATGCCAGGCAGCACCATTAGAGCTGACTCACCCCAGCGAGATTAATTGTTTTAGATTGTACACACATTTTTCAGGAGGGAAGCATTTCTGTTTATCTATCTTATGTCCATCACAAAGGGGGTCCCTTGCAGCTTGTCATAATCCATAAAGAAGAACAAAACATTTTGATACCTATCAAGGATGCTTTCACTGATTTCCTCTGTTCCTTTTACATCCACAGGCCAATATAATATATTGGCTTTCTTTTGTAGTTGTTAAGCTCTCATTGTAAGTTATTCTTGGTACTAAAAGTGAAGATTAGTATAGGAAGATATAAAGAACAAGGCACATCATAGATCAACCTTCTTTGCAGTGCATAGCCATTATCATGTTGTGAACACTTGTTTACATCTTTTCTCTGCTTCCTCAAGAGATAACAGGGCCTGGAACATCATATTTAATAAATTTTTATTAAATGATTAATTTATGGATGAGATACATAATATTATTTTAAGATTTAAGAGAATTTAAAGAGATATAAAAAGTCTCTGATCTTTTACAAACCAAATTAATAAGGAAAATATATAATTTCAAGTGACATATATACTATTTATTTTTTAAAGATTTAAATAGATATTACTATATGATAAGTAGTATATCAGTTGCTTTACAAATATTGGCTAATTTTATAAGTGGTATTATTATCATCATTTTATATATGAGAAAACTTAGGCATGAAGAAAAAAGATTATACAAAGCTAAGACTTCAGAACCATAGTTTTAATCATTGCTGTGTAACATTTGGCATTCGGATTGAAGTGAAATATGTTCAGAATTGCTTAGTGTTGACTAGGAGAAAACTATTCAGAATGCTGCTCTAGAAACTGCTTTGAAATCATAATCATAGTTAGCAATCAGGAAAACTAATAGTCATGATTTACTATTCAGTTACTATGTACTTAATATGCATGATGTACACATTATGTTTTTTATATATGTTACCTGAAATTCTTTTTTTCCCCAGTGCTGGGGATTGAATCCAGGGTCAGGTAAGCACTCTACCACTGGGCCATATCTTCAGTCATGTCACCTGAATCCTTAAATGATAAATCTGAGCAATAATAACCATTATCCCATTTTTCCCATAGAGAAAATAAAGTAGGATCTAAGAGAAGGAAATAGAATTCCAACCCACATATGTCTTACTCCAAAACGAGGGCTCTAGTAACTCAGAAGGGGATATAAAACTCCCTACTCGAATGAGCAGACTTCATAGAGAAAATGGGACCAGCCAGGATGAATCATAATGTTTTGTAAAGTTAGGATTGAATTTAAGATTAGTTGTATAAAAACTCCATTCATTTCATAATGTCTGAAAGTAAAACTTTTCAGAAGTTTTAGGTCTGTTTTGCTAAATAATTTTTTAAATTCACATGAAAAACCATGGATTATTGATCAAAAAGAAGAGATCAGTATCAATAATAAAAATGAAAATGTTCTTGACAAATAAATTCAGTGCTTCCCCCCACTTAATTACTGAAAATTAAAAATTTTGGTTTCATTTCTCTTTTTCTCCTAGAGTATTGTCAGAGATATATGAAAATAGTAATTGAACTGAACCTGCTTTAGCCAGCTATCATGCTAAGCATCTTACATGCATTATCTAATCCTTACAATAACCATATCAACTAGATATTGTTATTATTTTATTGATTAAGAAATTGAAGCTTAGGGGTATTATCATTTTCCCTAGTTCATTCATATAGTAAATGGCAGAAGTAAGGTGTTAATTATAGTCTATGTGATACTGAAGTTAATCAAGCACTTTTATTGTAATTATAGCAACCACCGTCATAACTGCTTAACTGTAGAGAGCACTTCCATATCCTTTATCATATCCTATCTTAATGAAAATTCCATGAAGTAGGCAACTGATATAAAAGAAATACTAGAAAAATCTTAAATTGTGAGAAACTATATATTTATGGCATATTTCCAAATACTTCTTGATAAAAATATAAAGCATTACTTACAAAAAGGGAAACAAAATTTATAGAGAGTAATTTCTCACATATATGCACGTATATGTTTGTCTGTTGATATGCATAAAATGTTTTGGAAGAAAATGCACCAAGACTCTCACATGGTCAAACTTTTGTGGTACAGTAATATGGATATGCCTATTCTTCATTTATAGCTTCACCATTTTCTTGATATTATAAAAGAAGTGTGCAGAAGATGGAAGTTGTTCACTCACAAGTTATGAAGTGAACTTACATAAACCCTTGAGCTAAACACTCATCCACACACAGCACGCACCAAGCCACCCCCTTTGTTGCTCAGTGTAAGGTGTTTCTCTTCCAAGGGAGGAAGAACCACGCCACTACCTTTGAGTGAATCTGGCCGGTTAAGAACATTAGGCAGAACCAACTTCTAGATTCCTTGGTTGACCATTTCATCCTGAGGATGACTGAAATAGAAAATGTGGGAGAGAAAGAGAAAGGAGAGGTCTCATGTGCATTGGAGGCCACTTTGAATTGTTCTCCAAAATGAAAGGGGCAAAAAACCCCCAAAAACAAAAAAACCACAACCAAAATAGGAAGGCATTGGAAAGGAAAAATAAATAGTGTTAGTGTGGCTCAAATTTAACTTAAAAAATTGTATGTGTAGGGATTTAGTGTAACAGAGTAAACTTAAAGAACAGATGGCAGTGAAGTGTAGTATCAGTTGTTGTTTTTCCCAGCGTTATTGAGTTATAATATAAAATTGTATAAATGCAAGGTATATAATATGATATTTTGATATGAATTGTGAAGTGATTGCCACAAATCAAGCTCATTAACATATTCATCACTTCACATAGTATTCTGGTTTGGATCTTAAAGGTCCCGCAGAGGCCTGTGGGATGAAGAATTATTTGCAGTCTGTGGTGCTGTGGAAAGTAGTGGAACCTTACAAAGTGGGGCCTAGAGGAAGGAGTTTGGGTCACTGGGGTTCTGCCCTTGAAGGGGATATTGAGCCCGGGCCCCTGGCTCCTCATTTCTGTGCTTCACAGCTGCCATGAGCTGAGCAGTTTCTTCTACCCTGTGCTACTGCCCTGTTGTATGGCCTCACTACAGGCCCACAAGTGTCAAGTCCCCATTGACACTTGGACTGAAAGCTCTGAAACCATGAGCCACAATAAATTTCCTCTTACAGACTGATTTATCTCAGGTATTTTGTCACAGAGAGGGAAAACTAACTATTGTAGTGATGAGAACACTTAAGATGCACACTCTTAGTAAATTTCAAGTCTACAATACATGCATGGTGGTGCATACCTCTTATCCCAGAGACTCAAGAAGTTGAGGCAGGAGGATGACAGATTCAAGGCCCACCTTGTCCACTTAGTAAGATCCTGTCTCAAAATAAAAAATTTTAAAAAAGGGTCTGGGATGTATCTCAGTAGTAAAGCACCCCCTGGGTTTAATCCTCAGTACCACCACTACCAGCAACAACAGAAACAAATATATGGTACATTATCATTAACTATAGCCACCAGGCTGTAATATTGGGTCTCCAGAATTTATTCATACTATAACTGCAAGTTTGTACCTTTTAGCCAACCTGTTCCCATTTACCCCTACCTCTCAGACCCTGGTCACCACTCTTTTGCTGCCTATATTTATTAGTTCTACTCTTCTCTTAAATTCTACACATAAGTGTATTCTTATTATTCATAAGTTTGATACCATGTTTTGTCTTTAGTATGTCCCACTTTCACTACCTTGTACCTTATTCTTTCTTCATTTCTGGGTGGGTTTTTTTTTAAACCAGGAACTGAACCCAGGGGTACTTAACCACTGAGCCACATCCCCAGACCTTTTTATTTTTTTATTTTGAGACACGGTCTTGCTAAGTTTCTTAGGGCCTCACAAAGTTGCTGAGGCTGGCCTTGATCTTTGGATCCTCCTGCTTCAGCCTCCCAAGCTGCTGGGATTATAGGTGTGCACCACTGTGCCCAGCTCTCTTCATTTCTTTTTGATTCTAAAATTTCACTTTTTATTTGATATTTCTCTTAAGCCATTATTTTTTTGTGTTCATTTATCTTAATGTTACCTCTAGTTTGATCTTCATTTACAAAAGTCCCTCTTTTTTGATTCTTTCATGAGTTTTGTCATTTCATTTCCGAATTTATCCAATTTTGATTTATGCCCTGTTATCTCATATTTCATATCATTTATTAGTACCTGTTAACTCATTTTGAAAAATATGCTGCCACTTTTTCTGTATTTCAATATGCTTCTGTGTCATATGTTCATCACCTGCTGGGACATATTTAGCTTAATTATTACCTTTTTTAAAAGAAGTTTTACTGGTGCATTATAATTATACATAATAATGAGATTCACTGAGATGTTTTTGTATATGCACATAAAATAATTTGATCAATTTCATCTCCCCAAACCTTCTCTTTCCCTCTTCTTCTTTTTCCCCCTGGTCTCCTTCCTCCACTATACTGGTCTCCCTTCTATTTTCATGAGATTATCCCCTACACACGTTTTTACTTTTGTCTCTCTACTTTCTACATATGAGAGAAGACATGTGGTCCTTGATTTTCTGAGCTTGACATAATGCTTTCAAATTCTATCCATTTATTTTTGAAAATGACATAATTTAGTTCTTTATGACATTAAAACTCCATTGTGTGTGTGTGTATATATATATATATATATATATATATATATATATATATAATATATTCTTATTCATCTATTGATGGACACATAGACCAGTTACACAAGTTGGCTACTGTGAATTTAGCCACTGTAAACATGGGTATTCATGTATCACTATAGTATGCTGCCTTTAATTCTTTTGGATGAATACTGATGAGTGGTATAACTGGGTCTTAGTTGTGGTTCTATTCCTAGTCTTTTGAGGAATCTTCAAGCTTATTTCCATAGCGTATAATTTACAATCCCACCAAAAGTGTATAGGTCTTCTTTTTTTCTCACATCCTTGCCAGCATTTATTATTATTTGTATTCTTTATGATTGCCATTATTACTGGAGTAAAATGAAATATCAATGTAGTAGTGATTTTCATTTTCCTGATTGCTAAACATGTTGAACATATTTAAAAATACATTTCTTGGCCATTTGCATGTTTTCTCTTGAGAAGTATCTACTTAATTCATTTGCCAATTTATTGAAAGGGTTGTTTGCTTCTTTGTTTTTTGAGTTTTTTTAATATATTCTGGATATTAATCCTCTGTTGGAAGAGTTACTGGCAAAGATTTCTTTCCCATTCAGAGGGTTGTGTTTTTCCTTTGCTGTGCAGTGATATTTTAATTTGATGCTATCAATTTATTAATTCTTAGTATATTTTTCCCCCCCCTGAGCTTTAGGAGTTCTGTTGAGGAAGTCATTGTCTGTGTCCACATGTTGAAGTGTTGATCTGTGTTTTCTTCTGGCAGTTTCAGTGTTTCTGGCCTAATTTCTAGATGTTTGATCCATTTTGAGTTGACTTTTGTGAAGGGTTAGAGAGAGGGATATAGTTTTGTTCTTCTACATATGGCTATCCAGTTTTACCAGCACCAGTTCTTAAAAAAGCTATTTTTTGTCCAATGTACTTTTTTTCAGAGAGAAGGTATTTTTTGCATCTGATTTTTGTTTTTCCTTTATTTATTTGTGTATGCAGTATTGGGTATTGAACTCAGTTCCTTGTGTGAGGCAAGCACTCTACTGCTGAGCCACTTCTCCAGCCCCAGTCATATGATGTTTGACAAAGGTGTCAAAAACCTAAATTGTGGGCTGAAGAGGTGGTTCAGCAGGGGAGCGCTTGCTGGCATGCGCAAGTTCCTGGGTTTGAACCCCAGCACCACATACACAACTAAGTAGAGGTAAAACAAAAACCAGATGAAAAAATAAATCAAGTTAACTATCACTTTCTTCTTGCTCTCTCTCTAAAAAAAGAGAAAAAAAACGTTTAAAGAAAAGAACAGATAACTATATCCGTGTGTTTCTATCTCTGTCTACTATTCTATTCCATTGGTCTATGTGCCTGCCAATCTATATTATCTGTGCCAGTAATGTGCTGGTTTTGTTGCTATAGTGGTTTAGTGATATTTAAAATTGGGTATTGTGATGCCTCTAGCATTAGTTTTTTTGCTTAGAACTCCTTTTGCTATTCTTGGTCTTTTATTCTTCCATATCAATTATAGGATTTTTTCTAGCTTCATGAATAATGTCATTGGTATTTTAATGGGATTTCAGATTCACATTCTCTTGTTTTGACTTTCTGTAAAGGAATTTAGACCTTGCAACTTTCCTCTCACACATAATTATGTGAATTTAATTTTCCTGAAATCATAGAAAAAACTTGATTCAGATAGCTGAGACTTCCAGAGTTGGTTTTCTCACTGATTTTTATCTAAATCTTCATATTTCTCCATTTCAGGTGTTTTTGCCCTGATCACTTTTTATCCCATTCTTAGAAGTTTCTTCTTAGTGTGGGGACATATCTTGGAAGGAAGTCCTAATGATTCATTTTTTTCCTTTTTTGCTGCCCCCAAATATAACACTTGATTTTTATTTTTCTCGATTTAGTTTTCTTATTACTGCATTATAGTTTTACATGATGATGGGATGAGTTCACACATATTCCTAGATGCACACAAATCAGCAATACAATTTGTTCAATATCCACCCCCACACCTCTCTACCTCCCTCTTCCCATCCCTCAATAACTTGCCTTTTTTCTGGGTCCTATATTGTTCCTAAAAAACCCAAATACAGTGAAATAATTCTTATACCTATGAAGAACATTATACATATATATATATATATACATATATATGTATGTATGTATATATATATGTATATATATATATATGTGTAGCTATAGTATATATAGTGGCATTTATAACTGCTTGGAATGTACTTTGCTTTATCTCAGT
This sequence comes from Aplodontia rufa, assembly GCA_004027875.1. Classification (NCBI taxonomy): domain Eukaryota; kingdom Metazoa; phylum Chordata; class Mammalia; order Rodentia; family Aplodontiidae; genus Aplodontia; species Aplodontia rufa. The sequence goes on along the minus strand of PVKS010000865.1, from coordinate 3,011 downwards.
TCCAACATTTCCCCCTCTCCTCCTCCCTTCCTATCATCCCTTGTTATTCTTCAAAATATCTGACAATAGGATTAAATATTTATGTTTTTATACAGGTATGCAGCATAGCTTGTTCAAATATCTTATGAAGTATATTGCAACTGTATCATAAATATTAACATTTTGCATTTTTGTTCTATGGATCTAATACATGAGTTTGTCTACCTTTACTCCCAAGCCTGGGTTTAGGTCCAGCCTCCACAAATGAGGGAAAACATTCAGTCCTTGACTCTCTGGGTTTGGCTAACTTCTCTCAGCATGATTTCTTCCAATGTCATATATTTACCTTCAATAAATGCAATATCATTGTTTCTAGAAACTGAGTAGAACTCCATGGTATACACACACACACACACACACACACACACACACATATACATGTGTGTGTGTGTGTGTGTGTGTGTGTGTATATATATACCAGAGCTATTGAATCCATTCATCCATTCATCCACTGAGGGGCAACTGGGTTGGTCCCATAATTTAGCTATTGTAAATTGAGCTTTTATGAACATTGATTTTGCTGTGTTGCTGTACTGTGCTGATTCTACCTACTCTGGGAAAAAACCCAGAAGAAGGATAGCTGGGTTGTATGGTGAATCCAACCCTAAATTTTGAAGAGTCTCCATACCGATTTCCAGAGCAGCTGGACCAGTCTGCAATTCCACCAACAGTGTGCTAGTGTTCGTATCTCCCCATGACCCCTCCAGCATTTGTTATTGTTTGTATTCTTCATCTTTGCCAGTCTGACTGGAGTGAGGTGAAATCTTAATGTAGTTTTGATTTGCATTTCTCTGATTGCTAGTGATTTAGAACACTTTCTCATGTATTCATTGGCTTGCTCAATGTCATCTGTTGAGAACGTTCTGTTTAACTCTCAGGCCCATTTATTGATTGGATTGTTTGCTTTTTTGTTATTGAGATTTTTATGTTCTTTGTAAATTTTGGATATTAGTCCCCTATCAGAAGGATTGCAGGCCATGATTCTCTCCCATTCTGTAGGTTGTCTCTTGACTCTTTTGACTATTTCCTTAGTTGTACAGAAACTTTTTAGTTTAATGGCATCCCACTCATTAATTTTTGACTGTAATTCTTTCACTTCAGAAGTCTTGTTGAGGAAGTCATTGTCTACTCCCATATTCTGGATTGTTTCTCCTAATTTTTCTTCTAGCAGTTGTATGGTAACTAGTTTAATTCCTAATTCCTTGATCCATTTATATTTTATTTTTGTGCAAGGTGAGAGATAAGGATCTAATTTCATTAGTCTGCAAGTGACTGTCCAGTTTGTCCAGCACCATTTATTGAATAGGCTCTCTCTCCTCTATGTTATATTTTGACCCCCTTTGTAAAAGATCAGATGTTTAAAGATTTGTGGGTTTGTCTCAGAGTCTTCTATTCTATTCCATTAGTCTTCATTCCTATTTTGATACCAGTACCATGCTGTTTTTACTACTACAGCTCTGTAGTATAATTTTAGATCTGGTATTGCAAAGCCACCTGTTTCGTCTTTCTTGCTTAGTAATGTTTTGGCTATTTTTTCTTGTTGTTTCATATGAATTTGAGAATTGCTTTTTCTATATCTACAAAGAATGACATTGGAATCTTGATGAGGATTACATTGAATCTATACAGTGCTTTTGGCAGAATGGCCATTTTAATTATATTAATTCTGCCTAATCAAGAGCATGGAACATTTTTCCATTTTCTCAGGTCTTCTGTATTTTCTGTTTTCAGTGTTTGATAATTTTCCTTGTAAAGGTCTTTTACTTCTCTTGTTAGATTAATTCCCAAGTATTTTATTTTTTTAGAGGATATTGTCAATAGGAAAGATTTACTAATTTCTTCTTCTTCCCTATTATTGTTGGCAAATAGGAAAGCTATTGATTTATGGGTGTTGACCTTGTGGCCTGCTACTTTGCCAAACCTGTTTATTAGCTCTAGCAGTTTTCTGGTGGAGTTTTTTGGATCTTCCAGATATAGGATCATGTCATCAGCAAAAAGGGATAGTTTGACTTACACCCTTCCTGTTCTTATCCCTTTGATTTCCTCCTCTTGCCTGATTGCTCCAGCCAGGGTCTTGAGGATTATATTGAATAAAAATGGTGAAAGTGGGCAGCCATGACTTGTTCCTGAGTACAGCTGAAATACTTTCAACCTTTCTTCTTTTAGTATTATACTAGCTGAGGGTTTGGCATATATGTCCTTTACAAAGTTAAGATAAGTTCCTTTGATCCTTATTTTCTCTAGATTGAGCATAAATGGGTGCTGGATTTTACTGAAGTCCTTTTCTGCATCTATTGAGATGATCATATGGTTTTTGTCCTTAATTCTGTTTAAGTGATGAATCACATTTATTGATTTGTGTATGTTGTATCAGCCTTGCATAGCGAAAATGAAGCCCACTTGATCATGATGAATTATTTTCTTGATGTGTTTTTGAATGCAGTTTTCAAGAAACTTATTAAGGATTTATGCATCGATATTCATGAGGGCTATTGGTCTGTAGTTATCTTTTTTCAATGTGTCTTTGTTGGGTTTTGGTATCAGAGTTATGGTTGCTTCATAAAAAGTGTTTGGGAGAGTTCCCTCTTTTTTAGGTTCTAGGAATAGCTCCATGAGAAGAGGTGTTAGCTCTTCTTTAAAGATATGGTAAAACTCTGCAGAGAATCCATCAGGTCTTGGGCTTTTCTTTTTTGGCAGACTTTTAATTGCTGTATGGATTTCAGTGCCTGTTACTGGGCTGTTTAGGATTTCAGTGTCATCCTTTGTCAATTTGGGGATGTTGTATGTGTCTAGATATTTGTCCATGTCATCCAGATTATCTGATTTAGAGGAGTATAGTTTTTCAAAATATGCTCTGATAATCTATTTGATTTCAATGGGGTCAGTGGTGATCACCCTCTTTTTGTTGGTGATTTTGTTGATTTGCTTTGATTCTCTCCTCCTTTTAGTTAGATTAGCTAGGGGTCTGTCAA